>JAAAKE020097200.1:1387-19245 GCA_010014785.2 Anisolabis maritima
AGTGAGGATTAGAAGGGAGAGTAGGGGTGGGGGGGGGGGGGGGGGGGGGGGGGGCGAGAAGCCAGCCAAAGATAATAAATAAAAAGTTGATCTATTTGTCAACGTTTCGAGCACCGCCCTATTGATTCTTATCATCAGGGTAAAAAAGGTGTCAGTATAATGACATCTTATTTGCCCTGATGATAAGTACGACCAATGCTTGAAACGTGGACAATAAATCAACTTTTAATTCGCATCTTTGACTGTCCCTCTGCTTCACTTTCTCAAAAAGAGAGCTGATGATCGCCGGTATCCGTCGATACGAATTTTTCACCTAGTAATTATTATAAACGATATGGTCTTAGGTGGTAAATTTGAAAAAGGAAATATAAAAAAAAGTTAGTTGAGTTGACAAACCCCCAGAGGAGAGTGATAGGTTTTAAAAGATGCAGGATAAGGATTAATATAAATTTGAAGATTATAGTTTTTTTTTTTTCTAGTTTATAATCTTTTTTATCTAGGAAAAAAATATGTTCCCTTTTTTTTTAGAGAAAATTATTAAGATAAAATTTGAGGAAGAATCTTATTAAACAAATCAAGCAAGAAGAATTATTATTATCCCCTCGAGGCGATCTTTTATCAGTACTTTTTTTTTACTAGAATGTATTATACGAATAGAAGTAATCAGAAAATTGTATATTCTTTTTATAACTTTGATTTTTTTTTTTTTTTTTTTTTGCTATAAAATTTTGACTCGGTTTCACCTTATTTCATAAAGGTAAGAATAAAATCGATGCTGAGTTGGCAAAAAGGAGCATAAAAATAGAGACATTTTGGCCCTAGGTATTTATCTTATATAAAATCTATATGGCCAAGATGACTGGAACCATTTTTGTGATAAAAATCACATATTTTATTAAATATTTGTTTAATAAGTAGAATTTAAAAAAAAAAAGCTTAGGAAATAATATAACAAAAATATATTTGCTTACTTTAATTAATGTAAACAAACAGTAAAGAGAAAAAGTGATATGCTCTGCATATTTTCATATGTAAATTAAAAAAATCATTTCTGGACAGAATTTTAAATTTACATAATTATAAATATTTTAATTAAAGTTAAAGATATTTTATACAAAATATAAAAAAATAATAAAAATCTTTTCAGATTTAATATTATAAAAAGGGGAAATTTTATTTTATTTTTTTTTTTTGCATTATTATATATATTTCATAAATCATCAATAATATATTAAGAGAATTTGTTAGTAATGAAAAACACCATGGTGAGGGTACCTAATAAATTTAAATTTTCAATTTCGGTTTTTTGTTTTTGAGAAATCTGGTTTACAAGACGCGAGCACGCATAGAGACACACGGACAGACTATTTTGCGAGACCTATTTTTTTAGAGCGAAGAAACGACAAAACTAGTATTTCCGTTGAATTTTTTTTACGAAAGTAATACTTTCCCACTATCACATATATAGGTAGGAGAATATAAATATAGAAAATATACTTTAAAATATAAGTAGAAAAAAATCAAGAGATCCGAATGTCGTTCTGGCTTGCATTCGATTGATAAGTTTGCCTCTGCTCTCTTAGTTCTCTCTCCTTATAAAAGAATTCTAATAATAATTTACAATTTAAAAAAAAAAAAAATGTAAAAATACTTTCTAACCGGATCTATTTTTTAATCGGCATTTTTTGTAATATCATGTATAGGCTACTTATAAAAAAAATTCACAAAAATTACCATATCTCCAAACATTACCATCCTTACGAAATATAAAAATTAAAAGAAATAAATGAACAAATTTATAAAAACAAAAAAATTTGAAAAAATAAATAAAAATAATAGAAGTTATCATTATATAAATAAAACTAAAAATATAGATGATTTTTTTTAGTTAAGGCTTTAGGATTCTCAAACGGTAGGGCTCATCTTCTTGGGACTTGAAGATAGAAAAAAAATTGAAAACAAAATAAGAAAAGTAAAACAAAAAATCCTTTAAAAAATACATTATGGGTCCAAAAAATGAATGGAAGGAGTGCGATTAAAAGTAATATGGAAAAAAAGGTCTTAATTAATGAAATACTCATTAATTAAGACCACTGAAGTGAAGTATTTATTTATGAAAATATTTCATTTTTAAAAAATATGATTTATTAATAAATAGAAATAAGGAGCAAAAAAGATTCAAACAAATTTGCTATTAGAATGAACATGCTTCTAAAATTTTAAAAAGAATAAATTTCGCCATTTAATAGATTAATTGATAAGGGGAATTCTGTGTACTGAAGAAATATTAAAAAAGAAGTTTTTTTAATTAATTGATAGGAATTGAATTAAGACACTTTATTGGATTGGAAAGCGTTTTGTTGCTTTATAAATAGATAGAGAGAAGATGAATGTAGAAACCGGCAGAAGAAGCACCGAACAGGTAGCGACCTGTAGAACATCAACAACCTTAGCTTAGTGCTCGAAATGCGTCTGTTATGTTGGAATCAAGAGAATATGAGCACGCGAGTAAGAGAGACGGCCATGGTTGACCCACGGTTCAAGATCCAAAATGTAGCTATGGTGTTGCGAGAGAGAAATCGAGTAACGAGAGATCTTCCTCTTTTTTCCCCAGGAACAGCCAAACAAGCAATCCATATCCGATGGAATAGAATGAAGTGGATGTTTTGATGGTGCGGGTCTTAGAATGAGATAGTCGATGATTCAGGTGGCTCAATAACCGCCAAAATAGAAGAAAAAAGGAAGAATTCGGATAAATATTTTTCAATTATAAAAATAATTATTTTCTAGAAATTCCCTGTTTATAAACATATTTATAGAAATGGCCAAAAAATTTTATTTAAAAATAAATGCTCAGAATTCCCAAAGGGTCATAATGGTTGTCGATGCGATTGTGATTTTTTTTTATAAAATTTATTTCAAATGATATTCCTGAGGGATCAAATGCCCCATTTGCCTCTTAATGCGATCGTCCCATTTTAATCGGCTCGTTACCTATCAAAAGTTGCTCCGGAAAAAAAAATTAATTTTAAAATATTTTCATATTATAAAAACAGAGAAGATGCAGCCGCCATATTTTATAATAATCATAAGTTGATTAAATGGAACTTTTTCAAGCTTACCCATGTTTCTATTTTGCGATATCCATTCTTCTCTTCATTTACACTTATAAAACATTTATAAAACACTTTTTGATCTTATTACGTATTATCCAGACATGATTGATTAATTTATTATAAATTAAATGCCAAAAATCACATTGAATTGATGCATTATTTGACACTCTAGTACTGACTTGGGCTAAACTAGTTGGAAATTACGATTCTTTGAGGGAATGAAGAACGAACTTGTTTTAAAAAAAGAGGGCAATGTTATTTTTGACAACTTTTAAATTTCTATAGAAAAGTGAACGAGAATGAGTCACCTAGTCGTTTTAAAAAACGAGATTCGGCGAGAACATTTATCAAAAGGAATGATTAGCTAATAAAGAAGTCCAAGTCATAAATGTTGCTAATTTAATTATTATCAAATTTTCATTTTTTTTTTTTTTATTTTAAATTAGAAATTTTTTATTTGTTTTAATTTATTTGCTTTTGAAAAATTATAATAAATTCTTTGTAAATATTTTGTAATTTTTTTTTTTTTAATTTATTATTCATTTATTTATTTTATTAATTTTTTAATTATTTAATCAAAAGATGTCATTGGTGTATTTCTTTAATTGCTTAAAATAAGGAATCTCAATAGCTTCGGTGAACTAAATATTCATGTTTTATGAGGTAAGTCATTTTATTTAAAGTAAATGGAAACTAATTAATTTAAATAATATAAATGTTCATTTTGTAACAGTTTCTTTTTTGTTTTCGGTTTGACTCGATCAATAGATTCATGGCTTTTTTTTGACATTGTCAACAATTAAAATTTCTAAACCATTCTTTTATTATACAGGACCCACTCTAGTAAGTCGATGAAAGGAGTCTCATTTGGAGCCTTGCTCTCTCTTATGGGGAGGAAGTGTCCTTGTGATTGGCTGAAGATGTATTAATGGGCATTTTTTGTCAATAAATATTATATCATACGCATGTGCAGACAATCCCATTCTGTCCATTAAAGATACACAAGCGAATGTATACAAATCCCTTTGTAATTCTTTTATTCGTGTCATAAACTCTTTTTTATTCGTTCTGATTTATTTCTTTTTTAAAACCAATAAAATAATTAATTTATTTATTGGGTCTTTGAAAGACTGTCTGTCATATCCTTTTAATTAAATTAGGTCAAAGGTTATTCAACTTTAAAAGAGTTGATCAAAAGAGACAACTAATAATCCAAATTAGTAATTTTTGATAATGATGAGATAGGTAGCTGACTGCAGATCAGAAATGTGTAAAAGGAGAGGAAGTCAGCCAGTAGTGTATCGAAATAAAAAACTCCAAATGTCTGAGTCGTTTCTGCTTTAATTAAATACGAAAAGTCTCCTTCAATGGAAGTTTTTGATTTCGTTACACTACTGGCTGACTTCCTCTCCTTTTACACTTTTCTTCTTTTATTTTTATCCAATAAAGTAAATGCCAAAAAATAATTTTCATATAAAAAATTTTTCACAGGTCTGTCACACATTCTGACATTTGATAAAGAAGAGAAAGAAGATAGACATTAAGGAAGCAGAATACTTAGCGGAAGCATCACACCACCAAAGAGTGCTCCTATCCACAAGTAAGTGTAAAGATAGTAATCAGATGTACTCCCTCCAACGTTACTTTTTAGACAGAGTTTACTCGTCCCTACCAAGGATTTATTTATTGCCTTGAAAAAGTAGACTTAAACTAAAAAAATAGAGTATAAAACCAGTTCAGAAATAATTCAACGAAAAAAAAATTAAAATTCTTTTTCAAAACAATTATCTTAGTAAAAAAAAAAAGGGAAGAAAAATTTTAAAGTTGATTCCAAAGAAATTTGTTCAAACAAATTAAAAGAACAAAAATTTCTACCTGAAGAAAGGAATATAGTGATCTCTTTGTCCCTTTCCCTAACCAAAATTTGAAATGACTGATAGTAATCCACAATATTTTATATATTCAATGAGAGATTAAGTTTAATTTTTCAATTTTAAATAAATTTTAGACTATTATTAATTTTTTATTTACAGAACATAAATTAGAAGATGAAGATTTAAAACAATAACATTTAACAAATTTTTTTTATAAACGAAATTATAAGTATGAATAAAATAAAATATATTTCCAAACCTTTCTGAATAGTGACAGTTAATTAATTACCACCATTCTAGAGAAAAAAAAAAAGACATGTTCAGAGGGGTTTTATGTCCGAGTAATCATTTTTTGGTCCATAGAACGGATATGCTTTTCTCAATAAATAAAAGAATTTGCCCACAAAGGCAAAAACATTGCTATTTATCAAAATGCTGTTCTGACCATTCAGGAATCCTTTGAAATCGAGATGACTTTTTAGAGGAAAAAGAAAACGAAAATATACGATCAAATTTAATGTGAATATCTTAGATTTATTTTTGTGACAAAATAAATAAAATAGTTGGGTATGATGGTACTTTTTTTTATAAATTAATTAAATTAATTATATATAATTTCCTTTTAACCCAAAAAAATCTAATTTTTCTTTTAATCTTTATTGAGTTGGCGTGCGTGGGGTGTTTAAAATCAATGGAGTTGTTATAGAAAGATGCATTTTTGCTGAGAGAATATAAGCAACCCACTTTTCAATTAATTGCTCCAGAACTCCTCTAGAGCATTAATTTCTAGAGAGATTTAACAAAAGAGCTCTGGAGCAATGAATCAAAAAATCCATTAGAGATTTGAGTATTTGCCTTCAACCAAACAAAAACGAATGATTTTTGCAGAAATAAAATGGCTGACCAAAAAATAAGGGTCACCAGAAGAATAGCGAATTTAGCTAAACCGATTTTTATGAAATTTTAATACCAGTGATGCGCCAAAAAATTACAATCATTATTTATATTTTTGAAAAGTTAAAAATGGAAATCCCTATCGTTAATATTATATAAACAGAATTCTTTCCAAATTTGATCGTGAGAGTTGGAAACTGTTTAATTTACTAGAATGGAAATAATAATATCCATTCACTTATAAACAATTACAATAGTATAAGAAAATATTGTCTAATATCTCTAATTTTTTTTTCCTTGACAACCCTAGGTTTTAATGGATGATATTCTATATATTCACTAACTTCAAAATTATGGATGGCATATTTTCTTGAATTAATGCCAAAAGAGATTAAATTAAATATTCATATAATGCCATTGAAAACATCCATTAATCGGATTGTAGTTATAAATTTAGAAATTGGGCAGTATATTTAACATTAATTGAAACAATTGGCTTAAAACAATTTTTTTTTTGTTAAAAAACCAATAAGCATGTTTAAAATGAAATTGGAAAAAAAAAATCAATATAAATTTAATTAGGATTTTTAAAAATCCGCTAGGGGAATGATTACCTGGTAATTTTATTAAATATTTTTTAGAGGCTTATGTTATAATTATAACGATTATTATAATTTTTTGTTATCAATTTTGTCAAATCCTCATTTAGAATCATTCATCTTTTGGAGTCATTAAAAAAACAGCGATCGCCAATCTGTGATCGACGGCCTATTGAGGTCTGTGAGAAGATTTTGGTGGTCCGTAGGGCCATTCTTTCAGTTTAATGTGTGGTTATAGATGAACAATTTTAATCTATACACTTATAGCCATTTTCTGATTATATATTGTAAATCCGCAAATGTAGACGTCAGTTCTAGTTAATAAATGAAAGTTTAGTGATCATTATTATAAAAGTTGCTAACATCCTTTATTATATAATCTATGTGTAGGAGGGGGGTGGTGTTTAGTGATCCGCGAGATTTCATATTTTGAGCATGAATTCCAAAATGTATACAAAAGATTCCTTATTCTTCTTTTGGAATTGTAAATATTTTGGTAAAATTTTCTTCTATTATTATTCTTTGAAAAGATACAAGTATATATTAGATTTTAATTATGTAATACTCTAATTTTATGAGGAGGCCAGTGGCTTATCCGATAGACTTTGGTTTACGCATCTGTTACAACACAACTCGGGTTCGAGTCCGGCTTCCTGCAAAAAATATTCAACTTTGTCAAAAGTCTCCTCTTGGAGTAGAAAATAAGAGATAATCTCAATCCCAATAACAGTCACAAAGGACCCAATTCGTGAAGGCTTAAGTGCTTATGACAATTGAATCAATCCAACCACTCAGTCTAATTTTATGAAATTTATTTTGAAAGATATCTCAGTAGGCTATCTTTTGTTCTAAAATGAATTAATTTATATTCATTGAGTCTGAATAAAAAAATTGCATATGTGAAGTTATCAAACGATCTTTGCCTAATTGTTTTTTGAATAAATCAATTGACACAAAAATCAGCATAGTAATCAATTCTAGCCACAAGATAAACTGAGGGAAATTCTTAGTCACAATTTAAATTGGCCACTGAGAGCTCTTCCCTTATGCGTGTTGTAAACCCAAGGTCATGTTCGCATCGTAGTTATATATCCTATCAAATGTGAACACATTTATGTCATTCGTTATATTAGTTACAAGTTATAGAGCCGGAATGAATCACACAGAAAAAAATTTAGGTCAAAAGAAAAAAAAATTTTAAAAAAGTATTATGAATCCTTTTTCTCAAATAAAGAAATTAGAATATATTAATGATCTCTTCGTAAATATCTTACTGCTAGTGAAAGCAGCTGAAGTAAAAATAAAAATCCAATTTTATTTTTTTAAGGGTTGTGTTTTTGAAATAACATACTTCAAACATATAGAAGGGTGTTAAATAAAGGAAGAGAAGAAAAAATGACGTCTCTGCCTCGGACAGGTTAAATTTCAATAGAATCGTAAAGCTGAAGCATAAACTTTCAAAGAGAAAAGAATTTTTGAATGCAGAATTATTTATTTAGAACAGGTGAGGTCACTTGAGCAGAGAAGTTATCTAATCCTTCTCGTATCATTAGATCTTAGGACCCCTCCTTAGAATGGTGATTAGGCCTATTAGATTTGCATAGAGAGAGGGAGAAGGAGTCTTGTAATCGGGAATTTATATCTAAAATTATATATGATATTGAAATGATGAGAGGTTGATGTGTGATATGGAATTTCCATTGATAAGAGGCCCATCATCTCTGGAAGGAGGCGTAATGAATCACATTAATTAACCGAAATTCCTAAAGTTTTGCATTATTGAATCTCAAATATACATATTAAAGCTTTAATTAATTATTAAAGTATTAATACAATTAAACTCGATAGTGAAAATCAAAACACGAACATTAGGATAACGAGTTTATTTACCAACATCTTAATTATTATTTCTCATTAATAACAAAATTCCCGAATATCACATTTGTAAAATGTTGATAGATTATCGCTTATCTATGATCCTTATAATATTATTTGACTATTTTCAAGGGCTGTGGTCAGGTTTTTTCATACTAATAACCAATTAACGATAGATTTAGAATTTCGTATTGATTATCTTAACCAATTAAATACATTTTACAAATATATATAAATTTTATAAACAGAAAAGGTAATTTCATTAATGTTTCATTTTTTTTCTCGAATATTTAAAGAGAAAAATTTGTTAAAAGTTGTGTAAATTGCATAATTCTTTAAAATTTATATTAAAGGGCTTTTTTCTTTAGTTTTGGAAAATAGTGTAAAAGCTGAGAAAAATAAATACCGAGAATAA
Source organism: Anisolabis maritima (assembly GCA_010014785.2). Classification (NCBI taxonomy): domain Eukaryota; kingdom Metazoa; phylum Arthropoda; class Insecta; order Dermaptera; family Anisolabididae; genus Anisolabis; species Anisolabis maritima. Next base: position 10,161 of record JAAAKE020097200.1, read on the forward strand.
AATATTTCAATTTAACTCACATCAGATAATATTTAATTTAACAAAATATTTTAAATTTTTCGAATCCAATAAGATAAATTAATTTCAATTTCAATTATCTGAAAAATTAAAAATGCTAAAAAAAATAGTTAAGGAATTTATAGAAAAAATATTCAGTTTATAAATGTGTTTCGTTTACTCATAAATTTCCATGATGTGTAATTTCTCTACCGAAAGAAGGGATCAGAAAGTATTTCTAAAACAAGACGAGATAAAATTTTGAGACAGCTCTCTTTATAAGAAAACAAGTCGACAAACATTCATTATAATGAGTTAGTGGATAAACAACTTCATAGGGCAAGCGAAGATGGTGAAGAAAGTTGTGTAATATGCTCTTAACACACCAGATTTTTTATAATTTATTTAATTGAGAGAAAAATAGGTCTATATATATATATAAATGTTGGTTAAAAAGTCTCTTCGTTTTGTGAATTCCAAAATATTATCTCCTCTCTAAAATTGTCCCAATATCATTCGAATCAATCACACTCTTTTCCGGTCTTCCCCGCTTCATTGCCTTTATAGCAAAAGAAGAAGGGTCACTCCTTCCTTACCTCTCTATACCATGGGATACATGTTTTTGCTTGCTGGAAAGTAGGCAACCAAAATGAACAACTTATTAATTAGTGTTTCGTTTAATTACTCCAGAGCTCCTGACTATGTGTAAGTGAGCAGGCGTGGTCAGTTCTAAGGACTTTTGGAGTAATTAAGCAAAAAAACCGTTAATGAGTTGGTCATTTGGGTTGCCTACCTTTTAGAAAGCTAAAACCAACGAATTTATGCACCTCATGTAACTTGTTGAACTCCGAGAAGTTTAATTTATAAACCACTAGACTTTTTATTCCCAGCAAAGCAATGAAATTTATAGCTCACGAGAATAGTAAAAATTTTACCTTTATTTTTATTAAAATTTTTTTTTTAATTAATTTAAAAAAAAAATTTTATTTGTTATATTTTACTAAATTTATTGGGATAATATTATTTTGGACAAACAAAAAGATATATTGGTAGAAAGAAAAAAAAATGATACTCTTTTAATACCATCATCTACATTTTGTCATTCGCCCAGAGTAACTACTGATGATATATGTATACTTTTCAAAATTTTTTTTTTTTTAATTCAGAATATTAATTTTGAGTGAAACATAGAAGGTTAATTTATTTTATTAAGAAAAAAAGACGCGTAATGCGATTCGTCATCATCTATATAAAAATAAGCGAACGTAATAATATAAGGAAGGTTTCTATTAAGTCCTATATTATATCAGATTTTTTTTTAAATTTCATTGGCCCTATTATCTATTTAAAATAATATCATCGTAATCTTAATTTATGATCGTTCATTCTTGTTCAGGATCATTTTGTCTTAACTTTATTTTATCTTATTTAAATATAAAGGAAGTCATCTATTGGTAAGAAGGAAATGCAAAATGAGGTGGTAGGGGAGGGAGGGGGAGTGAGTTTTATAGCCACCACCGAATCTCTATAGCTAAATAAATCCCATCCATATCACGTACTTAAAATAATAAGGAGCTTTGAATCCAATTAATCTTCGCTTATATGTTTTATCTCTGTTGGGGCTCATCTAAAATTCAACAAGTGACATCAATTCTAAATAAACAGGCATTATTTTTTGGATATGTCAGTGGGAGATTTTTTTTTTTTTTTGAAAATTATGAGTAAATATAAATTTTAATTTTCTCAGCTCTTTCTAAATAATCCACTATTGGGGGTGTTAATTTTAAGGTGGAAACCAGTTTAAAGACAAAATATCAGTCTGTTGCTGATATTAAAGAAAGATTTAACGAAATGTTGTAAAATAAAAATAAAACAATAAAAATACCCTGGTGCCTTGGTTAACGGCCTTAGATAAGAACGTACTTGGTTAACTACAAGCGACCGTAAGAAAAAAATGTCGACTAGATTTGATTATGTATTTAATTTGGTTAATGTGTTTCCGTTCCGTGTTGGGAAATCGCGCCTTTTTGGTTAGCCATGGTAATCCTGGGACGGATTACCATAGGTAATATATAATATAATATATATATATATATTATAATCTCAAATCGATGAGCTTGAAATTATATTTATGAAATGAAACAAATTTGATTAAAATATAATTTGAAGCTCATCTAATTTGAAATATATATATATTAATTTTTTGTAATGTATTTAATTTTGTTGTTATATTGTTGTAATTTTGTTTTTGTAATTTTTGAAAGCAAGAGAGATGGCCTTTAACCAACTGCTATAAATAAAAAGAAAAAAATTCAATATTGTTAGAACTGTTTTCGAAAAAATCGCAAGAAATAGATATTCCTCAATAAAGTATTAATGTAGATCTCAGAGTATTTTGAGATAGATTATGATTAATACATTTTAAAGATCATTTAAATTGACTAATATATGAATTTTAATCAAAATTTTTAGAGTTGTGAAAAAAAAACCTCAAAATTACATGAGCAATTCCTGATACCCGATTTTTTTCAAATCCAGCTTTTTGTAAACAATGTAGCTTTTAAGGCTTCAAAGCTTTTGAGATATTTCGTTCACACAAATGATCTTTATTCTCGATTGATACATTTTCTCTTATTCTAATTATATATTCTCTTATTTATTAAGTAAAAGTAAAAAAAAAAAAAATAAAAGCATTAATTAAATTAATGCTTATTTTTTAATGTAATAATCTGCTTAAAAATAATTCTCATTTAAGGACTGTAGATTGGAATTCGCAAGTTCATTAAATCCGCCTACAAGTTCGAGTCTTCATTTCTATTCCTTAAGGAACATACTGGCTAACCACCCACACAATTCACCCTCAAACGCCCACCATCTTCGTCCTTATAAAAGAGAAATACAATTTCCAGGGTGATTAATTTGGCTTCCAACGTTTTTTCTTACGTTTAATAAAAAAACATTTTATTGAAATTTGATCATTGTTCAATGAAATACTAGTCTATTTTAAAATTCACTTAGTTCAATAGACCTAAAAGGTTCTATTATTCATTAAGCATGAAAGATTTTTTGGCTGCTCCTGCCTTTCATTCTTCTCATCTTTTTTTTAAAAATAATAACTAATATATAGAAAACCCAAAATCTGATTGTTTTTTCCTATCCACTATTTAGAGGAAATTGTGTATAACTTTTAAATTTTATTTCACTTAATTCCTTGTTTTTATGTATATTCATTCTCCTTTAGGCTTGAATTGCTTCTATTTTCTCTGTCAAAATCATTTAAATTGAATAAATCATCTCGCATGTTCTCTGACCGTAATAGCAAGAGCATTTGCATAAAAACAAATATGTGTAGGGGATGGCAACAAAATATGTTAACGAAACAATCTGAATTTTTTGGAGTTCGATACAGACAATTTTTAATATTTTTGTTGGTCTGGTATTTTTTTTATTTATTTATTTACTTTTTTTCTTTTTTTTTTTTTGAATAATTCCGTTGCTCTTTCAGAATATTTCATTTATAAGGATCTCATCAACAAATTATCTCAAAACTCAATTTGCATTTTTTTTAAAGTGCGCTTTTTCCTTCCTCCACACAAATTATACATTGGCTATCTTTGACCTAAAAAACAACAGAGATTTTATATAAAGGGGTTGTCTTAATTACAAGAATTTATTTAAAAATTATTCATTTCGATTATATGATTATTTTATTTACGAGAAAATATTTTAATTAAAAAGGCCTTGCTCTTTGATTATATAGAATAAAAGAAAATAAACGGGCAGAAATATTTTTATTAATTATTTTTTTCCCCTTCACTTTTACACCCTCCCTCTCTTTCCCGCATGCTGATATATATAGAATGCTAGTAAGCGCAATTTGAAATTTTAACGGATTTTCACGAATAGAGTTTCTGGATCCTGTTATGTGTTTGTGGATCAGTAGGATTGCTATATATATATACAATTGCGTTTTTATATGTTATATATGCTTTTAATAAAGAACTAAAGGCAACATCAACTTTTGGCAACTTAGCAAAAGTGGTATTTTATTTGAAGTGCAAAAATGAAAATTCAATCTCTTCAATTATTAAATTTAGAGAAATAATATAAATATATATAATTCATCATTCTATTCATCATTTTGAAAATAATTTTTGTATCTTTTACTTTAATTAGAATCTCCTAATTAGAGGATTCAGAAGCGTAGGTGAGGAGAAATATTGTTCAAACAAAAGTTTTTCAAATAATAATAAATACTTTTATATATAAGTATTATTTTGCTAAATTTAATAGATGAAAAGTTATTTTTTCCCGGTTTGAACTTCAAATGACGTTACCACCAGGGTCGATTTTTGCCCAGGTTTTATAGAAAAGTCTTGTCGCATAATTCTTTTTAATATAAGATTCTTTTCAGGGCGGTGGTGTAGCTAGAATATGTGCTTTTATTTTACTGCCCCTCTCTCCCAAATAATATAACAATTATATTAAATGAAAAATTACCATGTTTTATTTTTCTTGCTTTCTGCCCTGAAGAGGATAAAAATATATTAATTATATTATTGAACAAAAGTCCCTTTCAGTATTAAAGAGAAACCTGATTATATAAATCTCTCTCTCATCTCATCCTTTTAATTATTTTCATACAAGAAAAAGATGAGAGTAGGCCATATCCGAGCGAGATTATTATTTGCTCAATACCTCTTCAAGATAATAGCTTTAGATCGAAGAAGGAAAATCATTGAGGTCTGTTGATTGCAAAAAAAGTGAAAGTCAAGATGATATAAAACTATTTGCAAAGCAGGTTATTCTTTAGGTATGCTGAGCGAGTCCATATAAAGTTGGATGCACTAACGAAATTATTATTTACAAAGAAGTATTCATATTAAAATTTTTTAAGAAAAAATATTATTTTTTCTATTATTTATTCGTCTATATCAACAAGACTTAACCTTTTTCCTCTCTCTGGCTAGATATATATTTATTTATTACGTAAAGTGGACTGCCACATGATGATATAAAAAATGTTTTTTTGAAATTTTATTAAAATATTTTTTTATTTACGTTTTAAATTTTTAGTAGTATTTAGTAACAACTTAAAAAATATTATAATAATAATGATCTATTATTCTTTCCATATGCACTGTAGCCCTATAACTGAGGATGAACCAAAAAGCTTAAGCCGAAACATCTTACTATAATCCACAGCCACATCTCAAAACAAGTTATTTCTAATTTTCTCAACTTATATATTTTATTTCCATCTTCCCAATTATACCTCAATTCTTTTATCATCTTTTACCATGAATAAAATTTTTCTGGTGAGCCTATTCCTTTCAAATAACACTTAATTTATCAAATGAAAATGAGATTAGATCCTCTATATATATATATATATATATATATGATATTTTTAATTTAATTTGTATAAGTAAGCCTTAACTCCCAAATTTATTAATTAACAATTAACCATTGATGAAGGAGAGTTAGATCTTTTAATTCCTGATTATAAATATCCCAGCATATTAATTAAATGGATAATTGCTGTGTTTTTAGTTTATTTACTAATCATTTGCAACACTACATTTTATTAAATAAACAATAATTAATTAAAAAGTAAAAATCTCGATGAGTTTCCTAATCAAATAGAACTAATTTATATATTTACAAAATATTTCCTCTAGAAATTTTATTTTTTCCATCTCTTTTATAATTAATGAAAAAATTTAAAGTTAAAATTTATATAATATGGTTGGTTATGTTTGAATTCATAAATTGTGAGATTCAATTGAAAAAAGTAGATATCAAATGGGTTAAAAAAGATTGGAGAATGTAGGTAATGCCAAACGAGGAGACATTGTCACTTCCATATAGAAATGACTTTGTTAAACTAATGCTTTATATTAAATACCAGAGTTTCTATCATGTCAGGAGAATAAATAGAGAAGAAAATCAACGGAGATAAAACTTGATCATTCAATTTTAAAAGAGATTAAAATAACATTTGAGATTATAGAAAGAAGAAAAAACTATTTTTAATCATTTTTTTTCTTGGAATGGTAATAAAATGTATGTATTTAGATGAGTTTAAATGACATAAACGCTACTGACCTTTTCATAAATTAAAAATAATTGGATGTCGACTTACCTGAAACAAAAGAGAAAAAGTAAATTAATAATTATATATATACTAAAAAAAAGGGAAAAGAGGTTATTTATATTAGTTGTGGATAAATAAAAGATGTGGCTTAATATATTTAATGAAAAACAGCATCTTGATTTGATATATGAAATACATTTCGATCGAATTTTATAAAATTGACATGAACATTTGGCTTCCTTGTGCTGTCCCTCATAATTAATATTTGATTTGAAACAGGGATTTGTTTTTTATAACTATTTCCCAAACCCCTGCGCTCTTCTCGTTTAAAGGCTTATTGAAAGATTCTCTCAGAGGGAGGTATTGCTGTATAATATTTTGATAGTTGCAAACTTTCAAATAAATTTATTTTACTTCTGACATATAAAATTATTTTGGAATAATGAAGCACAGAATTCGATCCCAAGATTTTCGGTTTGAAATTATTGTATCATGACAAACCGAAGATCCTCAGTTCGAATCCCGTGCTGAACCTTTATCTTTCTAAAATAGTTAATTTTACATGTCTGATATATGCCTATCATTTATTTATATTTAAAATTTTCTCATATAAAATTCTTGTATTTATAACACGCATTTATTATATAAAAAGCAAACTTCTTAACAAAATCAATACGAATATAGTTTTAAAAAAATTATAAGTTATAAAAACAGAATATTGGTTTTAATGATTTTTTTATACTTCATAATTATACATCGCATTAAAAATTTTAATTAAACAATAATTCTTTCCTAAAAGGTTTCCGGATTTACTGATTATAAAATTCTTTTAAACTTTAATTAAAATAGTTGAAAAAAAAGTTAAATCTAAATAAGGATTCTTACAACCATATACTTTTTTTTTTTTAATAAAAAATTTATTATCCATAAATAAACTTTTCTTTTTGTTTTCCCTTGGACTTGACCTTCTATTCTATTTAAATTGTTATTGTTTACTAGGTTAGAAAATATATTCTGATTCCAAAAGAGAGAGAGATGATCCCCTATAAATTATATGGACATAAATAAAATGTTTTAAAGCAAGTGTAAACATAGTTCAAACAGAGCTATTAATCCGAAGGATTTGAGACAACAACTAATGGTCAACTTGCATTTAGTTGAATGATGACATAATGGTTATTGGGACGTTAACCCCTTGCTTAGTTTAGGGGATGAGATGAGGGAGAAGGACCGGGATGTGTTCAGTTCTATACTACTTCAAATCGGTCAAAAGCTCTCGCGCATTTTGAATTATGGCAATGTTTTTGAAACTTTTTAAAGTTAATCTAGCGAGGAACATTTTAACCGAATGAGGCTTAAAAAATGGTGCAAAATATTATTGCATTAACTTTGAGTTCCCAAACAAATTTATAGAAAACAAAAAAAAAAGGCACAATTTTTTTTTTTTTTTTTTAATATAAACAAATGCGAATTTGAAGGATAAAATCCTAAGGGCGTGGCAATTTAAAAAAAAAAGTGCCTTGATTCTCCTTCTTAACTTTGTCTCCAAGTTAAATTTAACAGGAAAGCTTAAAAATTAATTAAAACAAAAAACTTAATTTTGCTAAGTTGGTCAAAATTTAAAATCTTAGTCAAATTTTGTCAATTAGAGTCATAATTTTTAACTTTTTTTTTATCAGTTACAAAATTATTATTGCCCCTAGGACGAAATGTGGCCAATTTCTCTCAGTTAGTTCAATGATGGTACACTAAAAGTGAGGAGGGTCATAAAATAGATTAAGGAATCCAAAAATAACTTTGCCATCCTTTCAGGATCTATATTCATCTTCAAAAATAAAAAAAAAAGCCACGTCTCTTGCATTCGTCATAAATATTATATATTTAAAAATAATTGTTTCACTTGCAAAGTGCCTCTAGGCTAAATAATATTTCCATTATCATTGTGCTTCATCCGCAGAAAGGAAAAAAATATTTTCTTATTTAAAACAAATGTAAATAATTTTTTGCTATATATTTCATATATAGGTAAGAGAGAGTAAAAAAAAAATCTGTTTATATTTATTTACGCCAATATCTCTCTGAATACTCTAAATCGAAATGGACAAATTTTCCAATGTTGATTATGGAATTTGGGATTTGTCTGACGCTTGTTTATTTTATTTAAAAATAAAAGGTATTGAATCGAAATTTACTTCCTTGTTCCTAATAAAATATATTTATCAAATAACACAAACTCAAAAAATACATGTTTACAACACACAAATAATTCTATAGATTTAAAAAGTGATGCAAACGTTAAATTTGTTGATCAGAAAGAAGAGGGTAATTATTATTAATTATTTATAATAAATATTTTTGTTTTGTAATTGTTGATTTTAAAGCAAAAAAATCCGAGTTTAATCGACTTTAACCGTTAAAAGCAAATTTTGCATAAGTATTTAAATGATAGGAAAATGTTTATCAAGAAGAAAAAATCTAAAGTGAGTTTTATTCAAATTTTTATGCAATATGTTGACATTTCGACGACTCTTGCAGTCTTTTTCAGAAAAATTAATTTAGGCCTATATATTATTATTAGAGGTATGTATGATTGTAAATAAAATTAACTCTGAAGAAGACTGGAAGAATCAGCCGTATAATATAGATAATAAGCAGGCTAAAAAATAGAAAAATAATTTGCAAAAGAAAATTAGAAGGAAACTGAAAATGAAAATGAATGAAAGGGAAGGTAGTTAGTAGTAGGCTTTTGGTGTAGTAGGAGAACAAAATTGGGGCTGGATGATAAAACGACAGGAAAATTGGAAGACCAAGACGAGGAGGAATAAGAAAGATCTTTGAAAAAAAAGATTTCTAAATATAGGAGACTAATTGGCTAAAGCTCTAATACATATACTCTTATATTAATTATAAAATCCCCCCAACGGCGCATTTAAACCCCCTCCCCCCGCCCTCAGAGGGGCTTTTATTATCTTTAAGAATATAAGAAAATAT
>JAAAKE020097211.1:0-19244 GCA_010014785.2 Anisolabis maritima
AACTAATCTCAATTTTGTATTTTTCAAAACAAAATATTTCATTCTTTATTGCATCATTGTAATTGAATTAAATTGGAAATTTTATTATCTTTTTTTTTTTTCAAAAATTAATATATGCTATATGTCAATGCTTTTTAAAATTTTTATTACACCTGTAATAACACATAGATTTCTGATCCCTTCTTTTTATGTTATTTAATTAGAATATAAAATTTTAACTTGTTTCATTATTCTAACAAAAAGGATCGAGAAAATTTCTAAAAATATCATTTTCACCAAAGACTGGATCCACTGGCATAAGAATGAAAAAATTATAGGGAGTGAGCTCAAAATTTATATGCCTCATATATAATATTACATTTATATGCCCCATATATAATATTACATACATATAGAGAAAAAGAGATGAGAGAAGTGGGAAAGCAAATTCTAAAATAAAAGTATTTAATTTTCTACTTTCTCTCTAAATCTGTATGTAATATAGAGGAAGAATTGTGATCGCAAAAAAATTGAATGTCGGGATTTTTTATTAAAACAAATTAACTATTAATATGATAATAATTAAAATTTGTAATATAAAGTTTTATTGAAGACCAGGGGAAAGGAAGGGGGGGGGGGCTTTCCAACGCCATTAGCTGGTCCGCTTTCAAATATACCCAACCCCTTTCCTACTTCACCTCTCTTTTTTTATTTTAATTAAAATTATATTACAATTTCCCACTGTAAAAAGCAGAGCATTGTTAGTGAATTTCAAAAGAATCATATCATTTTAATTCATTTTAAAAAGATGCCATTCATGAATTTTCAAAAATTATGAGGGGGATCAATGGGGGATTATGTTAAAGGAGAGAGGAAGCTTTGATAAAATTTTGCGATTAATTATTTTTTATTTTTGTTTATTATTACTAATAATTTTTATTATTTTGGTTTTGCATATTTTTATTGAGTTTTTGCAAGTGATTGGAATAAGACATGATTCCAAGTATTGGATGATTTCGTGATGGGTGGAATATTCCTTTTTCCTTAATGTTTCATATGATTATATGACTATATTAATCTCATTGAATAAACTCTCTTTCTATTATAGTACTTTGTAATAATAATCTTCAAGGATAAATATCCTCGCATTTTATTTTAAAAAGGATAGAAGAGAGGGAAGATATTTTAATAAAAAGAATCGATACCATATATAATGAAAGTGTCTATTCAATTGCAAAAGGGTTTCGTGATGAATGCTCTCCTCTCTCTCTCTGATCATCAGCTCTACTCCCGAAGAATTTCACCGATGACTAAAGGCAGCACCAGCACCAGCAACCACCACCACATCAAGGAAGAATGTTTAGTCGAGCCTTTTGTCGACAGCCTTGGGGGGTTAAAACTCTATCGAAAGGCAGTCAGGGTGCAAAAAGAGCCCTTCTCTCTCTCTCTCTCGTGTAATATATTATGTAAGGAATAGAAGAAAAGAGGCTTTAGTATCTTGTCACACGATGGATGCTTCTTCACTCTCTGTCGTTCGTTCTTTTTCAAAATGAAATTACTGAGAGAGAGAGAGAGAGAGAGAGAGGGAAGATGAACGAGATGCGAATTAACAGCTCTTTTGTTAAGAATAGAGAGGTGGATGTATTATTATAAATATGGAGACTTTGACTTATTAAGAAAAATTTCAAAATCAATATATATATATTGGTTCTAATTTATTATTTTATAAAGAAAGAAGAATTAAGACGAGATAGAATCAGCTATATCAGAAATAATTATTGGATTTAAAAAAAAATTGGAAACAAGAATGACTTTCTTTTTACTAATGGCCTCAATAAAATTATAAAAATTTACTAGATATCTAAACCATTTAAAAAATTGCAAGTATGATAAAATCAAAATTCAAAATGAGTTACATAATCATACCCATGAGAAGGAAGGAATGATGGGCACGTATAAATTTGAAAAAAAAAAAAAATTATTTTCAGATATTATATATATATTTTTTCTTTTTTTTTTGAGGGGCCAGGGATCGATCCTTGTACCTCAATTTAAATGGCCTCGATAAATACAAACATTTGTCGAATATAAGTGGGTAAAATAAATAATTAACCGGTAACATCTCTCTCTCAAAAAATAAGGTTACTATACTTAGAAGAGCAACATATTGTAGATTCTTAACTTTTATGGGAGTGTTTTATTTATTATAAATAACATCAAGGCAAACCTCTTGTAAGCAGAGAACGGCAAGTACGAGTTAGCTGGGCTAGGACTGGCATTTATTCTTATATTTCTATGCCAGTCTTTCCTTTCCAAGTCGGTCTGATCTATTTCTCTGTCATGTCTATAAATATGAATGAATTGTGCCAAATGACACACAACGGGAATAGGAGAGAAAGAAAAAATATGACGTCACTAGACCGAATTCATTGATATATCACTGCATTTATTATTAAAAAATAATACGAATCAATTATAGGATTCAAGCTTTAAGACTATCACGCCCCAATTTATTTTCATTAAGATGAATTATATCTTATTTAGGAATCTTAAGAAATTAAAAAGTTAAGTAAATTATAATATTCGATTTCCCTCCAATCAAGAGACAATTCATGAATCTTACTTTGATCTTAAGATGAATTAGAAAGATCTCAAGAGAGAGAGAGAGAAATGGGGGAGGGAATTTCATCCTTTTGAAAAAACTCTCGAATCCCAAAAGCAATCAGCCATCTTAATTAATAACGCTGCAGGCCAATCAGAAATCTTCTTCTTCTCCCTTCCCCCCTTTTTTTCCTCACCAAAAAAAAAGAAAAAAAGAAAAAGAAAAATATTAGGTTGCAACTATATTTATTATCTTAAAGGAAGAAAAAATAAAATTGATTCAGATTGCTTTATTTTTATATTATTAATTAGATCAAATGTGCTGAAGCCTTTTTAGAGTAAAAAACTTCTGAATTGCACTTATTTAACAAATTATTTATGTGATTCAATTCTTGATTAGAAAAATGTTTACTCTTGTTCAGAAAAGGCAAAAAAAAAAAAAGAAAAAATTAAAAATCTACATTTATTGTGTATCTATAATAAAAGCCAAAATGTATGTTTGTGTCGCATCTGCTCCAAATGAATTATCGTATTGGATTAAAATGTAAAGACATCTTCTAGAAGAGTTTTTATTTTAAAAGTTCTAGGGGATATAAAAAGAAATTTCATATATTTTGTCAGTATATTTTTTCTGATGGATAAAATGGCCGATGCCTTCCAGTTTTTTAACCGAGGATCCCCAGGCTATTCGAGGTTGTGCTTCTTTTGCAATTGGTCGAGTGTCCACTGTGCGAAGGAAGATAGGTTGGAGATCCTGGGTCCGACTCCCGGGGGCCATGGCTCACTTGATCCACCAACAAAAATTTACTCACAAAATATATTGAATAAATTATGACTAGCTAAGGCCGCTGCAAGGTATATATTGAATATTAATATCTAATTCAAATTAATAGGTTTTAAACATAATTAAATTTTAAAAAATTTCGAAATTTTCTATAAGAAAGCATTGACTAATATCAATTAAAGCTTGGTATTTTTATACAAATATATTATTAAAAGTGTATGAGGGAGGAAGAATTGGATTAAGTGGTTGAAAGAGTCGCTTGAGTTTTAAAGTGCTTTTTTTTTCTTTTAAGTCTTTACCATTTAGTCTGATACCATTGAGACTCCGCCATAATTATTTAAATTAATTGGAGGCCAATTAAATAAATTTTAATCGCTTTGGGCGGGAAACGAACACTAACCTTTAGAACATGAAGCGAGACCTCTACTTCTGTAGAGAATCAGGACAAGTGTTAACTTCAAACACATAACCCAGTTATCATCAGCTGGCCTATTTGACAAGAAAATGGGTTCTATCAAACTTCAAACCGTACGACAAGTTTGAAAGTGACTATTTAATGCTTTTCCTAATAAAAAAGGAATGCTGGGTGCTGCAGAACCCTCCAATTATGGGACTATAAAAAAAAAAAAAAACAAATAGTTGTTCTAGTTGATTTTGTTTCGCACAATACATTACTTGAAGAGTAATTAATTACCTTTTTTACTTTCTCTTATTTTCACTAATATTTAAAAAATCTCATATTATTATATATTTTCTTAAATGATTAAGAGAAAATGATTGATTGAAGTAGCCATATTTCAATAAGAATTTACTTATTCTCTATTTTAAATGATTTCAAATATCTTATAATCACTTTGATAAAATGAAATAAAACGAAAATCCATAATTTTCTCATTTGATTATAATCTGCTTCACTCTCTCTCTATTTTTGGACATCATTTGAGGCCTTTTAAATTAATCCCGAGTGAAAATTGAGAGTTGTTTTTGTGTGTTTGATATTCAAATTAATGTCAGAAAATTAGAATCGGGATTTCGGATCATCCTGTCTCTTCTTTCTCCTCATCCCCCTTCGCTTGCTCAAATAACATTTGCACAGGTGGAAAGCAATTATTTTTATTTTATGTTCATTCCTGTCAGAAAAAAAAAAAAAAAAACAAATGAACGACTATTTCCATATTTCAGCTCAACATTCTTTAGAGTAATTTACGATGTAGGCTTTATGTTTATAAATTTTGGAAAAATATGTATTATTATTCACGGGGAATAATTTTTTTTTACGGTATCAAATAATTTTTTCCATATTAGTTTATTATTATTATTTTTATTATATTATTAGATAATTGTTTTTTACATATTAACTGCGCTTATAATTAACTTAATTTTTATGAAATATCAATAGAATTTAATGGTTATTAAAAATATCTTTTCACATTTTTGTTTACTTTCTTCAGACTTCCATGGTCCCAAAAATTAAAAAATTTATATTTCTTAGGGTGGAGAATCAGTTGAGATATTGAAAAAATATAATATATAAGTGTCTATGTTTTATTTTGGATTATTTCTTGAAAACTCCTAAAACGAAATAAATATAATTTTGCATGTTTCCTTTTTTTCCCCCTATACTACAAGGTATAGTTGGATATATATAAAATATACCAAGATTTGGATTAGGAGAAAAAATTTTGAAAATCATACCATGGAATGGATAAATTCGTTCGTGTTTGCTTACTAGAAGCTATCCAAAACAAATGACCAACTCATTAATAAATTTTTTGATTATATCCTCCGGAGTTTCTCTAAAGCAATTAATCAAAAAATCCATTAGGCGTGGCGATCAGGTGGCTGTTGATTTTAAACTATATAAAAAGAGAGGAGTAAGCAGTTAAAGGATGAACCTCTATGTAAATAAAAACTCTCAAATTCGTTGAAACATTAATGAAATAAAGCATTAATCAATCAACCTCATTACATAAATTGTGTTTATAATATTAACTGGAAGCTAACTAAATTATATATGATAATTTATATAAATTCAATTATCATATCATACAACACTATATATTCTTACTAGACAAATGACCTTATAACATTCAATCCACAATTTAACAAATTTGAGATATTTTATATATATAGTGGCTAATCCTTTGGCTGCTACTCTCTTTCTATATCAAAAAATCCATTAGCGAGTAGGTTATTTGAGTTGCCTACATTCTTTATTTATTCTATGATAGATATCTAAATACCTTCTAAATTCTTGAACTTTGTATCAAAAAGTCCAATTTTGAAAAAAAAAAAAAGATTCACTGATTACCATATTCTTCCTTCTATAACGTACGGGAAAAGTAAAAAACGACTCTCGGACATTTTGAAAGAAAAAAGGACTGGAAAATAAACTTGCTTCGAATTCAAGCTATCCATTTTCTCTGATGTCATTTTCCACTCACTCACATACTATACTAAATATGGGAAGGAAATGCTTCTTAAAGGTGATGAAAAAAAAGAAAGAAAGAAGGAATGCATTTGAGAAAGACGGGAGTTTTTCCCAGAACAAAAATAAAACATTGCGTGAACTGTCAACTAAAAACATGAATAAGAATAATCGATTTGGCCATCCAAAGAGAAAAATATGAAAAATTGAATTTAGTTAATAGGTCAATATCTTCAGAATATAGAAATTATTTTGATTTAAAGATTAATTAATTCAGGCTAAACAAAGCACTAAATTAGAGAATAAGAAAGTATAAATCTAATGTAGGTATTGCAAAGGCCACAAGTTTTAATTGATAAAAGATTAAGAAGAAAATACTACCTTTTTATTTTTATTTATTTATTTTATTTCATTGTAATTTATAGAAGTAATTCTCTTTTAATATTTTTAATATACACTGATAGATTTACATCCTTTACATCATTTTAGTACAATTAACACCCCTAAATAAAGAAATTAAGAAAAACCGGTGTGGCCAAGAACACATCACACAACTTCCTCTTAGCTGATTAGACAAGAAAAATTAATGTGATCTTTTCTAACACCAGATTATTGTTAGTATATTTTTCCTTTAAGGTAGTATATCCGGCCAGAGGTAAATACTGGTACCAATAATTTTTTCATTCCAAATTTATTCCAAGGAAAATATTTTTAATTATAAAAAAAATTAAATTGGAAATATATATATATACGATTCAAATTATCCAGACATATTTATTTATACCAAAGGTATCCAAATGATTTAAATAAATTCTCTTCGGACTGCCTGGGATCCGAAACCACCCCCTGGGATTGAAGGTTATTAATAGTGACTTTGGCAAGGGGTCTAACCTCTCGGCCAGGGGATGGCAATATAGGAATTAAAAACATTTATATTTTGATACCATGGCAACGAGTTGTCCTATCTTTTCTGCAAGATTCTTAAATTCTTAAATTGAAGGCCTCACACTAATGTTAGGTGGAAATTGATTAATATAACTCAAAGATTATCTAACTAATTATATGTATAGCCAATTTAATCAAAATCGACAGAAAAGTTTACTAGAAATTCACCAAAAACTAAAAAAGTACATCAGTAAAGTGGACTCCAATTTTGGAGGAGATAATTCAAAGATTTCCTAATAAATAATTGTTTTATGATTTATAATCAAAATTGTTATACCAAATTTTGGGAAAATAAAAAAAAAAAATAAAAAAGTACATCAGTAAATTACTATTATTCATTAGCCAATTTTATTCAAAAACTTTGGAGCACAAGTGACGTGGGTTTTTAGCTCAAATATCAGACTTAAGCAGCTTTTTGTTTTTGAGATATGAGACTGGCAGACCAGTTTGCTAGACCCTTTTTTTTTATGGGTTCTCATAACGTATATTTCTCTTGAAACGATTGCATTATTTTCCCTATATTATATATTACATATATAGGTTAGAGAAAGTAATAATAGGCCAATAAATTAATAATAAAAAATAAAAAGAAATATGTTATGGCTGAAATTGAGAATTTCCTTTGAAAAAAATGAAACTCCATAACTCAGAAACAAGAATATACGTACGTCTATCTAATTATTTTTTCTAACTTACTCAAATTTCCTTTTAGGCCATTTTTGTGTTCACTAATTCACTTGTTTTTTTCTAAAGAACAAAAAAAAAAAAGGAAATCTTTTACTTTGAACAAAAATAAACTGAATAAAGATCTAAGGCTTTAGCAAACAACGAGATAAATAAAATAAAGTAAATCACATTACCTCTTGAAAAATGAGAATATAAAGGTTTATTATTGAGAAGTAGAGATTACCTAAAAAAAGATTAATGAATCTCTAATATTTTAAAATATATAACGAAAGAATTGAAATAACATAATAGTAAAATTTCATCCGCGTAGAAGACGGGAGACGGAAAATTTTTTCATTTAAAAAATTATAAAAATGATATTTTATAAAAACTAATTAATTTTTCTCTTATTATTAACATATTATTATTATAATATATGATATGATTGGAGGCTTGGTTGACCTTAGATGCCGAAAAAGTAAAAAAAAATTCAGAAGCGATTTTAATAAAATTTGTATTTTCCACTTCATTTTGATAAGTAAAAAATTTTCTTTAATTTCTTATAGTTTTAAAGAAAAATTCTTAATAACAAAAATTAAAATTCTGAAAAATAGTAAGTTTAATAATACTTGCTATTAAATAAGAGATATTTTAATTTAATGTAAATAAGTATATACTGTAGAGAGTATAAAGGATGTATATGCAGGGCCTTTGAGAGAGGGGTCCCGAATTTCGGGCTATAAAATAAAATAAAATCTTTATTAGAAGTTCAAATATATTAAGATTTGTGATCAGAAATCGAGATGAATTTTTAACTTCACCATTTTTTGCATATAACAAAAATAACATCTACGTCCATATACATACCATCTTGTCATGCTTCTAAAAAAATATTTTATTTATTAACTTCAAAATTTATATTTTTTTCAAATTTAATGATAAATTTAATGTAAATTTGTAAAATAGAAATGATTATAAATTGCTTAATACTTTGATAAACATTGATCCTAGGTTAGTACTTTCGTAGTGGTATTAAGATACTGCCTGCTGAGTGAAACGAGGTAGGGTTTAAGTAAGAACGTGAGCAACTCAATCTCTTGGTCTTTAGTGCTAATAAGTTTCACCTCGACAGCTCAATATTTGTTCTGCTCTCCTACTTGATAAATACAAACAAATAAAACAGTAATCTATTCTATCTTTAAGTGTTTGTCTACTTTTGATTGTGCGGTAAGTATTTTAAATTTAATCTTTATCTTTTTTGATATATAATTAATATTTTTCAGGTGATAAAGGATTAAGAAAAATACTTCCTTCATCTTTTCATAAATCAACTCCTAGTGATAATTAGCTCTGCAAAATAAGCCCTGCCTCTTGGTGGAGAGGTAAAGGTCTTGCTTAATGTACCAAAGATCAGTGGTTCGCTTCTAGTCGTGAGAATTTATTTAAATTAATTGTCTACCAATCTGGACTTTTTTTTTGTGAAAATTGAGAAAAAACTTATAAAAGAAAAAAAAAAATATTATAAATAATAGTGCGTGAAAGTAAAATGATATTTCTATTATTTGAAATTCTAGCTTAAAAATTGTGAAATCTTCAACAGACAGATTCTTCTCTTTGTAACCTTGTTACCTTAATTTGGAGTGGTTTAGCCTGTCGCTGGAAGATGTGAGGTAAGAATGGTTTAGGATGCTAGACAAGAAATACCAACTTTTGTTTGTTTTATTATTAGCCCATTGTAGCAAAGAAGAATACATTTATCACCTGGCGCCTTGACTATACTCCCCTATCACCCAAGAATAAAGAAATTTGGAAATCTTTACTATTAAATAAAAGGGATGTCTCTCCATAGACAAAAAAAAATAAAAAAAACTACAAATAGATATAATAAATATTATCCTATAATTATTATTAACGAGAGAGTTATCTGCTGGGCAACTAATATACTAATAATATACAATATAATGATAAATTTTACTTTTTAATTAAGATAATTTATTTTAAAATAGATTTTATTAATAAATGAATTAAATTCAACTTTCCATTCTCCCTTTTTTGGCTTTTGTTTTTTTCGTTCCTATCGATGAAAAATAAAAAAAAAATTGGTCTGAGTATAGAGGGTCAAAATCATTGGAATGAAACGTGCCTGGTTTAAAACTTGAATTGGCATGAGAGAGAGAGAGAGAGAAAGAGTATTGGGTGCAGGACAGGAACGGAGGGGGATGTACTTTAACATAGATGGAACAAATACAAATTTAACCAAGCGACCAGAGAGCATTGAAAAATGACGAACGATAAACCAAATGGATATCATCAGAATAAGGGTGAGGGGGAAGGGGGGATAGAACAGATTGGCAACTGTGATTGAGCCATTCTAAAAATGACTAAGGCCATCTCATTCTCTCTCTCTTTTTTATCTCCTTGTAATAAAAATAAAAAAAAAAAAAAACCTAAAAATTAAGTTTGATTTAATTGAAATTTTATTTCAATTGATTTTGGGGAAGATAAAAATTTATTCGTTATTGCCAAATAAAAATATTTTTTTATTTAGATTTAAAATAATTTAACAAAGATATTTTTTTTTAACATAAATAGGGAATATATTCATTGGAGTGTGTGAGGTGGAGGGGAGGGGAAAGAAGTTAAAAAAATTGTGAAAATTAACACAATATTTCAATAAGAACATGATAATGATAAATTTAAATGGAATTTTTAAAAAGAACCACTTATAAATTAAGAAAAATTAACACTAAAAGCTAGCTAATAAAAAAATTTGGTCTCCCTCTGACTACGTTACATAAGTTATAATAAAATATATTTTATATTCAATCTTTTTCTTATTAATAATGATAAAAGGTTGAGAAAAATGGCAAGAAGTGGAAGAAGTCAGTCTTATAGTCGGATCGTTTTTGGAATACTAGAAATCATATCTCTTCTTTAAAAGACTGGCAGAAAAAGTTCTCTACCACCAAGAGTCAATTTATTATATAATATAATAATATTAATAATTGATTAATATATATAAACAAAAAATCTCTAAAAATAAAAGGCAATATAAAATTGTGATCCGACTATCTAGGGGGTCGAGGCAAAAAATTTGGTGTGACAGCACAATACACAATTTCTTTTCCTTAGGTAAGAGAAAGTTGTGTGCTGTGCAGTACCAGATTTTTTCTCTGATTTCGTTTTATTGGTTTTTTATTTAATTTTATGTTTTTGTATAATTCAGTTTGGCTGCCCGTATGTAATACATATCTTGCGCACATGTAATTACTCATGAGGCAGTAAGAGAAAGTGAGAGGGTGCAACTCACTATAAATGATTTGTCAAATATTCTAAATTACTATCCATATCACAATAAATTGGAAAATACTATCATTTGTTTTATATTAAAAGATCAACATGAAATGAAATTTCATATGAAATTTTATATTTTATATAGTTTACCTAGGATATAATAAAAATTAATGTTTGTCCTATTTATTTAGATACCGTTAGTATATTAGATATTAATTTCCCTTGCCTTTTATTGTTTAATGTTAAACAAAAGATTTTCAGATCCCTCCTAAAAAATATTAATTGTGACAATCAAACTGAATGGCCAACGGCTCAAGGGATTTAAAATAGGGAGGCTTTAGAAATGGCCATTGGGTGTGTAAAATGTCATTAAATTACCAGCATTAGTTGAGCATCAGATCACAATTTTGTGTGTATTGGTTGGTCCCTTTGAGCCCCTCACTATGTTTTGTACATTAAATCTCATCTTAACACATATCTATGTTCACCCCTTCCATTCGTAATTTCCTCCCCATTAATTAATAATCAATTGAAATAA
The DNA here is from genome assembly GCA_010014785.2 of Anisolabis maritima. NCBI lineage: Eukaryota > Metazoa > Arthropoda > Insecta > Dermaptera > Anisolabididae > Anisolabis > Anisolabis maritima. Next base: position 11,236 of record JAAAKE020097211.1, read on the forward strand.
ATATGATACTCGTAAGTAATAACAGATTAATTTGGTAATTGGCAATCTAGTAAGTAAATTGGTCATAATTAATCTGATTTGTCATGAATAATGCTCATATTAAAATAAACATTATTCACTTCTACAAAATACAATTAAAATAAAGATATTGTCAAAAAACACAAACTGGATATATTTTTTATTATTTTCTAAGTTTATTTTGAAATAAATTCTTAGTAAAAATTATTTATTAATTAAAATTTGCATTTCAAAATTAACAAAAGAACAAAAAAAAAGGGGCCTCTTTTTTTGCATGTAACGTATTAAATCATTAGTAATCATCATTTTCATCATTTTCATGGGAGAAGAATTTTTCAGAGCAAGTTTTTAACTTTACCTCATTTTAGTCAGAAAATTAGTATACATTTATATTTCAGTGTTTATTTAATTGTAGTTTCCTTATTTTATCTTTAAAATAAATTACGAGTCGAACAATTGTTGAATTTTATGAACTACGGGATGGATTTTGTTGAGATTTTTCACAGAATTTTCCCTGCAAGTTCAAAGCTATAGTCGGTGATTATTATCACGGTTTATCTTATGACTAAGTCTCTCACCGTCAATAAGGAAACTTATAGGTTAGAATAAATTTTTATTAAAGGCATTCGCATTAATTTGAAATTTTTTTTTTGGCTTTAACCTAAATAACACACTGAATGATCAAAATTTTTTATTATGGTTTAATGACTTTTTAAAACAAATCAATTTTCTATTTCTTTTTCGTGTAACACTTGTGAAGAAGCACTCCTCATCATAAAATAAGCAGATAGACATGCTCAATGTTTTAGTCAGATTTTTCTACTAAAATTAGCGAATATCTATAAGAGTTTATTCATCAAGTTTGTCAAAATTTGTTTGCGCATTTGGAAGCTTATGCATATTTTTACATAATTATTTCACAAAAAATCATTATTTTTTTTTCAAAATTGTTGAAGAAACTCTAAAGTTATTCTCTTTTAAAAAAATGGGATTTTAATAAAAGTCAGCCGATTTTGGGATTTTTGAGATAGTTTTGATAATAATGTACGTATGTAATCTTCCTAATCTAGCATTAGCTCTATCGAGGATGAACGGAATGAACAGTACGGAACAATATATGAAAGAGGTCAATATTACTGATTTTCTAAAAACCCTAAATAAAAAAACCAAATTATTTTTTTACAATAATTTTTATTTATATCAATTTTTTTTTCTATTTTTGTATTTTTGTAACATAATCTATTTATTTCTTTGTATATTATTATTGCATATTTTAAACTTTTTATGGCATAAATTGATATTTGAAAGTAAATGGGATTTTTTAACTAAAAAAAAATATGATTAAAAATATATTTTGTAATTCTCTCTTATTCTTGGATTCTTACTCTGATAAGCTCCTGTGAATATTTATTAATTTAAATATTCATAGGCCTAATGTACAATAGGCAACCATTTATATTTATTAAATTATTCGCGTAAATTTAAAAATATTTATCTTTAAATAATTAATTTAATGTTGTAAGTTAGATATGCTGAATAGTAAATAGATAGTGTGTCAGATTTTGAATAATAACGGTCATGTCCATACTAACTTCATTAAGCAATAACTCATTCCTGTTGTCAGCCGATGGCTTAATGCTAAATTTCATATATGATAATGATAATAATAATAATATGTTCTGGTGACTTATGACACCTTGCTATTAATTTCATAGGAATAAAGTCTCCATCATAATTTATAATGTAGAAAAAAGCAGGTCAGCTTTAAAAATTTAACTTTTTTCCTAGTAAATTTGTATTATTTTATCAATATTAATTTTAAACAGTTAATTTGCTTTGTCTGATTGAACAAAATCATTTAGACCATTTTTCAAAACCTCCCCGATGAACTAGTTCTGAAATTTTTTATATAGGCTTATTTATTATATTAAGGCGAGATAAAAATCTACCCATTTACAGAGTTACTTCATTTGAAATTCAAACCTGAAAAATCAAAATATATCTTCAGTGAAAAATTCCTATATATAAAATTGTTCTATTTATCATTTTAAACAACTTTTACTCGGAAAAAATTTTTTTTCTTTTACAATATAAAAAAAAAAAGGGAAATAAATTAGTATTGACACCATTGTTACGCCTATAGTGGCCAATCCAAGAAGATCCGTAAAAATTGTTTTATTTTTTTATATTTAAAAAAGTAAATAAGACTAAAAAGTATAAAATAATAAAAAATTTAAAAAATAGAAAAAAAAAAATAAATAAATAAACGCTATTTAAAAGCAAAAAAAAAAAAAGGGAAAATAATATTTTATAAAAAGCGGTGCTTATTGAAACTTAAAATATTAATGGGAAATTAAATAAAATATTCAACGAGTGTCCACCCTTTTTTTAAAATTTTATTTTCCTCTTTTTAATTCCTTTTAAATAAAAGATTTTTTTTTAATTTAAATTTTTTTTTTTTTTTTAATTTTAATCTTATGGTATCAAATTACATATAAAGAGATTTCTTTATGGAAAAATCTTTTTAGGTAAAAAAAAAAAAAATTTTTTCATAAATATATTTGTCCTTAAGACATCTCAAATTCTTAAAATTCGAAAGGTAGTTAATTCCCAATTTATTTTTTTTTACACCGTAAATTAAAAGTTAAGAACCAAGGGCTTCAATGGATTTGATAGAAGGTCACTTTATATTTCCTATATATAATATATCTCGTTTATCTCACTCGGCCTGAATAGTTTCTAATAAACTCCAAGGGAGGGGAGGGCGCCTCAATAAACTTCCATCCACCTTCACCTGCATTTGCTTATTGGAATATTTTATCTATTAATGTTTTGTTATCCCAATCTATAAAGTATAAATAATATCAGAACCATTTCTTTATTATAAGCTCCACTTGCTTTTATTTTTTTTAGTATAATTTTTTATTACACTTTTCTATTCAAATAACAAGTAAGCTATTTTCTTTAAAAAGATTCCAGGATGGATCAGCAATGTTTTTATGTTCTTTTATAGTAGATACTAGCTAAAAAAAAAGGAACATAAAATTCATCAATTTCCTATTGTGAGATTAAAAAAAAAAAGAAAACGAAACGATTCATTAATACTATTAGAAAATTCATTTTCTAATAAAATGCCGTAATAATTATTAAACATTAGACTATAAAAACTTATAAAACAATCTTTAGCAGAGGGAAGGTAGTCCAGCAAAGCAACAGATCAGAGAATTAATTAATTACTCTCTTTCCTATTCAAAATTAATTTATTAACATTAGTTTGGCCGAATTTGGAGTTCCAGGGAGCTATAGAGATTCAGGAAACGAGCCAAGGGTCTGATCTTCCTACTCTCCTAAGGGAAAGTATGTTGTTATTGAATGTTCAGGGATTTTGGAAGGAACATATCTTTTAGTCTTATTATCACGGTGTATCCTTATGAGCAAGTTTTTTAGAGAGGGTATAATATTTCTGTAATTTCAGACTATAAAGATTTTTTTCAGCTCAAGGCATGTTTTACAAATATACCCACCAAAATAAAATATTTTTTTCACAATGTAGATCCGTAGCTGTATAAAGTCCCCTTTTATTATAATAAAATAAAAACTTAGGTATTTTATTTATCAGATCGTTAATCAAAGGGTCAGTAAAATCCAGATGCCCCCAGGCATCCCTATCAATAAAGAAAGAATTTACTGGGGCGTAGCTACTAGCAGAGTTTGTGCGCCTCACCATTCTCTCTCTCTCTCAAAAAACATCAAACAATTGGATGGAGTTATGCATCAAAGAGCCAAGCGCCTTTGCTAAAAATTCAGAATTAAATTTGCGATGGTATTCATGAAATTGCAGATTTTGTGATGACTTTATCAATTTAATTCTTTTATTGTTAATTATAAGTATAATTTCTTAAACTTTATATTTATTTTCTTCTTTTCTTTAGAAATTGAAGGAGAGAAGGGGGAGAAGGTTATATATATATATATAAACATTTCCAAGAATAAAGTTATTTTTTCAATCAAAATGAATTTAAAAGTTGTTTTAAAGTAATTTCATTGAGGAAGAAGAGAGAAAACAAGTTCTTTAAGAAATATAGATTTTCTTTATAAATTCCAATAATCTTTTAATAAATGCATCAAAATGGCCGACAAAAAGCCTCTCCCTCTGCTCTCTTTTAATTTTTTTTTCTTCTTATAAGTTGAGCGAGATTTATTTTTTTTGAAAAAGGTCAAATGTCAAGTATTCTAAAAATAATAGAAGATAAATCCCTCGACTTTAGATTTTTCTTTTTTTCTTTTTGTTCAATATTCATTACAAGAAATGTTATATTCGTTTATATATAGAAATATATATATATAAAAAAATACGGTAAGTAAGGTATATCTAAAATATAAAGGAAAGAATAAATATTATATGCCATATCTTAGAAAGTTAAAGCTGGACCTGGCCGGAAAGAATAATAACAGCTATCGAGATCTTTGTTGATAAGTAAGACCAACCAGCGCTGAACCTCGGATGGGGAGAAACAAGGCTGTTGAACCCCGGAGGCCATCGATAATTTATTATTTATCCGTATAAAGTAGAAAAATTATAAACTCAAATGGTCTTAAATGCCGAAAAGAGTATAAAAACAGATGTTATGACTGTTTTATTTCTTAAGGAGAGTTTTATTCCAATATTTAAAAATATATCAATTCAAAACATAACGTAATATATTTACTAGTAAAATCATTATTTATTAAATTTTTTATAAAAAATTAATAATAATATAATAAGGTTAGTTTTTTAAATATTTTTCGGCATATGAGGCCATTTAGACTCCATTCTTATTTGTTTAAATTAATTGGTAGCCAACGGGGCTAATTATAAATTAATTATTCATCTCGAAATATATATATATATTTAGACTCCATGGAGTCTAAATGGCCTCAGATGCCGAAAAAGACTTAAAAAACCAACCTTATTATATTATTATTAATTTTTTATATATACTTTTAAAAGCAAAAAGGGGAAGGGTTCACAACAATAAATAACTAAAAAATTCTCATTTTATTATAAAACATCCCATTTGGGAATTTAAGAGATAGATTGTCTCCTCCTTAAAGACCTCTTTAATCCACCCCTTCCCCTTTCAAAAAAAAAAAAAAATCATAAGAGAAGAACATTTAAAAAAAAACTTTTCCAGTTACTTTCTCTATTAATTCATTTTATACAGTCATCTTTTATATACTCTAAGCAGCTACTTTTGAAAAATAGTGTCTTTTAAAAATGTTGCTTACTTTCTTAATCATTATAATAATGATCTCTATTTAAAAAAAACATTAGCTAAATCTACTACTAGACAAAATTTTAATAAGCAAAATGTAAGTGAATTAACCCGGAAAGTTGGTGCGATGCCTCGGCTCCACACCTAAATCAGGGTTTATTTGGACTCCATTCCTTTTTTTTCACCGCTCTCTCTCCTTCTCTCTCTCGCTCTCACACTTGCCCATGTCACGCAGTCATTCCCATTTGTTGGCGGTTTTCGTGCTGGCTTTGTAATTCAGTAATTCGCAACGTTAAAACCGCCGCTGCGCGTTTTCGTAATTTGTTAATCGACTTAAAATACGAAATTAGTTTTAATTTTGGGGAATGAAAGAACGTAAGAGAAAGAGAGAAGAATGCATTTCGTAAATTTCGTGACAAGTGGCTTAGGGTGGGAGGATTTTCTTCACTTTTTTTTTATTAATCTCTTTCTCGCTCTCTCTATTCCATTATTCTTACTCACTTTCGTTTATTAAACATTATATTAAGACATATAATCAATGCAATTTTTTCCACTATTGAAGTCTTACAAAATCTAAAAATTTCAATTAAAAAACAGGTAATCTTTTGGACAAAAATACCCTTGATTCTTTTATTAGATGGAATTTCCCTGATATTTCAAGGAGGGGGGATAGAAGGGTTGGAATTAATTAGAAAATTATTTCCGAAAACTTTTTATTTGAAAAAGCTATATATATATATATGTCTTTATTTAATTAAAAAAAGGTTGTGATTATTTTTGGTTAATTGATTTAGGTAGTAGTAAGAAGCCAGAATCCCGACTCTCAATCGTACCATCAAATCAAAAATTTATTAGCTCCTAATAAAAGTTACATAATATTATACTTTGCTTTCAGCATCCTCCCCCAATGATCTAATATAAAACATCTGGAAATCAAAGCAAAGCGGCATTGTTTGCTTCGCTCACAATTTCTATCTGAAAGCAGAGTCACTAAATTATTCGCTTTGCTCGCAACAGTTTCAACATAGTAGAGTGGATTTATAGATATTGGTATCCGAATTTAACGTAAAAATTATATGTTGTAAAAATTGGAAATTTTGGCGACCATTTTGCCATGGAGCGATTTTAAAAATCCGAATCTGAAGTCAAAATTTTCATATTCGAAAAAAAAATTCAGAATACAGGAGAGAATACAATAAATAACTTTTCAAGTTTTCGTTGAAAATTTTAAATTAATTTTTCTCGAATTGCTTTCAAATATTATATAATATCGTTAATATGGGATTTATAGGCTATTTTTTTATTTTTTGAAAAACTTTTAACAAATTAGTTACTAAAGTCTGTTTTCCAAAAACCTCATAGCCATTCTAAAACTATAGACATCGCAACAGGTCTTAGCAAACCAATCACAACATTCATTTTCCACTTTCCAGGCTTCTTTTACTTTAGAGAAGGGAGGGTTTCTCTTGTGACTCTTTACCTGAATCTCTCCATCCCTTGGAACTGAAACAGACCTACAAATTAATGTAATCATTAATAAGTAAAGTTGAATATAAATTATATTGATATTTTTCATTATCAATTTTTGTAATATCTCTGAAAACTCCTATAGCCATGGAATTGTCGCAACTTTAAACCGTTTATTTTAGAGAGTATTTGGGTTTTTAATTGAAGTTAGGCTACTTTAAAAATAAACCTTCTCTTTCCAGGGAAAAGAAAGTAACATGGAAAGTAATAGGCCAGTTTTACTAAAAAAAATTTGATTGTTTAGAAATCATTTATATTTTTTGATATGGATTTGGAGCTCATCATATATTTTGATAGATATCCACCTATGTATTAATCAAAGTTGTCAAAAAGATAGACTTCGATTTTATCTCTCTCTTTATCTCTTCTCCCTGGATATTCTTATTTTTTTAAAATCCATTTCCATGAAATGAGATTTTCGAACAAGTCTTTCTTATTTCGTTTGAAAGCAATCTTCCCAAGAGCTACTTGTAAAATTCCATAAATATGCAATTCGCAGCAACTCGTTTCATTTGGAATTAACAACTGGCTGGCTGTTGGGTGGTGGCCCTTGTGCGTAATTTCTCTAGTTCAGATCAGAGAAATCTAAATTTTCTAAAACTTTCTCGACATAAACTCTTAAATTTATTCTTACTTGTGAGTTGTAAGCAGATTAATATCCTTGCCAAGGAGAAATTATTTTATTATAGCTATTTTAACTTATTATTATTTAAAAATCTCCAAAGTATTATAGAAATATATAACTATATAAAAAATGGAAAATGCAAAATAAATTGACTAAATAACCCCCACAAAATCAATCATCTTCTCAAAAGGACTAGGCACTTTTAGCTGCATGGATCTTTATGAAATTTCATATTTGAGCTCCATATATAAATATCTTTGATCAACTTTTTTTTATAGATTAGTATAAATGGATATAATTTAATGTTTCGTTATTGTGATTCAATAAGAGTATATAACTCTATTAAGAAATTATTTATAGTTTCATATTTAATTAAATTTCTATTCAAATAAAATAGAATAAAATAAAAATAAATATAATAGGAATAAATAATGAATTTTGATAGAGGCTCATCATTCTCACTCATAACCTATATCATTTGAAAATTCATAAAACTCTTTCCCAGTGAGATATCAAGGTACATTAAAAAAGAAAACGAAATTTTCATTACGAGAAATTAAATAAGTAAAAAAAAAGAAAAACCC
>JAAAKE020097222.1:0-19243 GCA_010014785.2 Anisolabis maritima
ATTTTTGAATAAAATATTAAACAAATTATTGAGTCAGAGATAGATAGAGGGAAAGACTGAAAAGAGTATTGATTTTCGGTGTGAACGGAAGTTTCAAGAAGTTATTTTTTTGTGTGTGAGTTTTTTCATATAATATAAATCGTAATATTATTGAGTAAGATATTTGGAATTTATGTGAAATAGTGAGACAACTTAAATCTACTACATTCAAAATGATGGGATCTCATAGCCCTATGTCCAAAATATTTATTAATCTCTGTTAGGAAAAGGTGGATGACTGATTAGGATAGAAATAAAAATTAAGGACTCGTTGATTTAAATGTTTCGAGGACTTTTCCTCATCTCTCTTCAAGCCTGTATTCAGAAACATTCCTAAGAAAAGTTTTAAAGGAAATTTTACTGTGTTTTGTACTTTCTCCTATATATATATATAAAATTTTCATGACTGTTTAATTAGGAAGGAAGATCTTTGAATAAACACCATTTTAATTTTTGAAACCCGACCCAAAGGCACTTAGGTCATCACGAATTGGGCCCTCTTTGCCTATTACTGGGAGTGAGATTATCTCCCACTTTCCTACTTCAGGAGGAGACTTTTAGCAAAGTTGAATAATTTCTCGAACTCGCGTTGTTTGCATCTTCAGATCCGAAATCCGAGACTGATCTGATTAGTCTCATCAAATAAGCCCCTTAAGAATTTAAGAAATTCTATAACTATAATAAAAAAAAAGCAAAAACTAACCTTAAGTTTAAGAATTTCCTTAAGAAATACGGAACCATTAATTACAAAATTAAAATAAAAAATTATTTTTTACCATCTCTGTAAGCTAAAATTTTTTATCTCACCTTTTCCACATATTAATTGTAATTATTATAAATATCCGGAAGATGGATGACGAATTGTTTTCCGACACAAATTTAAATCAACGAGTCCTTAATTTTTATTTCTTTCCTAATCAGTCAACGACCTTCCCCTATAATTTTTCTAATTAAACATATTTTAATTTACCGCTCATTTTTTTCAAATAAGTAGAATAAAAAAAAAGTAAGTAAGCAAATAATATCGTTAGAAATTGGTTCCCATTGAAATAAATAACGATGGCAGATGTACTTCTTCTGTGAGCAGTACGCTCACACTCACACGGCTTAATTACAAAGAACACGCACACACTTTGTAACTTATTAGAAACATCATTTAGATAGATGGCAAAGCCAATCATGTAATTTGTTTCGCAAAAACAAAAACAATATACATATACAATCTTCTTTTAAGATATCTGGTTCTCTTTCTAAAATTTATACTCATTATAATTCCCTCTCTTTCATTAAGGTTTTTTATTTTGGTATTAAAAAACATTCATTTTTTGAGATTACTAATTTTTAAAGAATGATAATGATAAGATAAGTACCTTAGAATTTGGTTTTCTACTAGCGATAGTCGGTGGTTGAAACCTAAACAAAAAACAATTTAATTACTAAATGTATAACTTTTCCTAAACGTTTTAATTATTTTATAAATTAAATGCTTTTATTTAAAAATGCACTAAAAAGAGGAAAATGAAATATTTGAATTAATTAAAATAAAAGCATGGGGCGACCATTTAATTAATTTATTATTAATGATAATTTTAAGTTTCATTCAGCGCCCCAGCCTTTTATTTTATTTAATCAAATATATTTCACCAATTTCTGAAAAATTATTTTTCTCTTTTAGCGGATTTTTAAATAAAAGCGTTAAAATTTTTTTTCAGGAATATAAATGTCACAAAGATTAGAGCTGGGCACTAAAGACACTGCAATCGTTTGATTTTTGAAATTATTTATTACTAAAATATTGTAATCAGTAGTGCGAATTTCAGATGCTTAGCTTAACCAATGACATGATATTGCAGAATCAGACAGAGAAAGCAAGTTAAATAAAAGCGTTTAATGAAACATTTATTTTTATCATTTAAAATTAAAAACTTCTATATGTACGTAATCTTATTGGGGCCCTAAAATTTAAAATATGTATATTATATTCGCTCCTTAAAAAGAAATAAATTGACCAATTTTGAAGGAGGAGAGTGAGAGGGCCCTTTTTCCAACTAATAAATCATTTTGGGGTCTTGAGGTCCCCTCCCCCCCTTTTGGATCGCTTTCGCCTTTCAGCCCCGTTACAAGCAAAATGGCAACCTGATTCCGGAGACCTCCACGATTGGAACGTCAGGTTTCCAGGCCTGGATCGTGCCTTTGGAAAGCCTCTGATCCTTTCATCCTGATCCGTCAGTAAGCTACTTTAAATGAGGAGAATCTACCGGAAGGCCCAAACAGAAAAAGAGAGAGAAGATTTAATTTATTGAAATTTATTTATGAATCAAAAAGGAGAACGAATCACCATTTAGAATTTTTTTTTTTTAAATTACAAACTTTAAGACGTGCAGGCTTGAGAGTTGATTGTGTTTGTAATATCTAAAATTATAATGAATAATTAAAACGGGACGGATATTCATTAGAATAAAATAAAAATAATATTTCTATTCTATATTTACCTATATCGTCATAGCAAATTTATCGAAAACTTACTTAAGCTGGAAGGGAGAAAAAGGAAGTGGTAGGAAGTCAAATAGCACCTAGCCAGACATTTTAGAAGTGGCTTGATAACTGGTTAATTAATTTTCACACCCTAATTTTTTTTAAGCCTTTCGGCATCTGAGTCCATTTAGACACCTTCCTTATTTATTTATATATTGGTAACCAATATAAAATAAATAAATTTTTTTGGTACATTAAGAAAAAGACCTCTGCACCAAGAATAATTTTAATACTAATGCTAATAATAAATAAATAACGTCATTATTAGATAAATAATTTTTTTTTCAAAAGGGTTTTTTTTTTTTATTTATTCAGTAAAAAATTATTTTTATTAATGAAAAAATAAAATATAATGGAAGACAGGCAAATTCCTAGAATGTATGTCAAAGAACCATGATCATGAGGACGTTTTGTCAATGTCAAATGACGGTGTGATGATGATGTCTCTTCTCACATCTATTTTGAGGATATAATAAGAGAGAGAGAGAGAGAGAGACTCTTGTACGTCGTGCTGTTGAGATAATGGAAAATTGAATTATCATTCTTCTTCATTATTATTTGAGTTTGGTGTAGTCATAATTCTTAATGGTTTTTGAGATATTTCATTAAAATAAATAAAAATTGGAAGTAAAAAAAAAAAAATAGAAAGAGCGTAGAAAACTTATTTGTTTTATCATTAACATTTTTTTTTTTTATTAATTTATATAGTCCTTCAAAAAAAAAAATTCAAATATCTTATATCGCGCCCCCCCCCCCCCCCCCCCGCCGTGTGATCATGAGGTTAAAGATAGTGACATTGTCAGTATTTGATAACCTTGAAAGCCAAGGGGTGTGGGTTCGAATCCCAGGCAGTCCGATGAAAATTTATTTAAATCATTTGGATACCAATTGATGTAAATAAATATACATTGATTATTATATCGAAAAAATATATATTATGTACCATTTCCGTGCCGAAAATGCAAATATTATATATATCTTATATTTTTTATTTTAATCAGACAATGGCGTAAAAAAAGGCGGAGGAGGCTTAGGGACATAAGATTTAATAAAATTTTATAAATTAAATGATTCTTATTCTCAAACACTTTGATAGTAACAAGTACTTTAATAAAAAATTATATTCTTTCCCTCTCTCTCTCTCTCTCTCTCTCTCTATATATATATATATATATATATATGCTATATAAATTATGCGCGACCGCCCCCTTCCTGTAACCAAGCAAGATGGATATTAGGGCAAGTGACGCCCTTACAAATCAATAATTATTGAAAAAGTTATGGTGAGTGGAAGAGCAAATTATGAGATGATTTTATCGCATTATATATGCATTGAGTTACAAAAAAAAATTCCCCAATGTGATTGTTTTTAAAAAGATTATGAATCTAGAAAATTTACAATAAAAAAGTAATAATTCTATTAAAATATTAAATTAAAAATCCTAATAAAACTCAGAGTACGACTTTCTTTTGATTCTCATTGTACATCATCATCAGTGGAGGGAGGTTTGTTCTAAATGGCTAGACGCAAGGCCCCTCTTCGGGTTCGTTACTAATAGGGTATTTATATTGTATTTGTTTTAAAACGTATATTGATTTTGTTATACTGAGGGAGGGTGTTTTTCATCTATTGAAAATAATAATCAATTTTTCGTTAAAAAGAATATGCTTTTTAGTATTTTTTAATTTGTTTGTGAATTTGAAATGTGTAAATGAACGAATCGCTAGGATTAAATTTGTTAGGCCTTACTACTACAGACTTGGATATCTGAAACACTAAAAATTCAGGACTACATTTTATATTATAATTCAAAATGATTTTGAATGAAGTTATAAATTAAACTTGTAATTTTACAACAATCACAATTTCCAGAGGTTAGTATGATTAAAAAATTTTTTCATGTTTATTAATTAATGAAAATAAATTTATTCATAAATTCAATTCTGAAGTCTTCTTGTTGAGGGCAGATGAAGTCTTTGACAATAAAAGATTCCTCATATAGCTAAGCTAATAAAGTGAATTTATTCAGAAAGTGGTTTCTTCATACAAAGCCACCGACTTCATTCATTTGGTAATTATCCATGCATTGAAAAATTTATACGGTTTCCTTTTAAAATATTTTCTTAGAAAGATCTAAGAATATATAAATATAACAAGCGAATTACTTTTCAATATCATATTATTAATGTTATTTATTAGTATCCCCCGGCTTTTTGGACATAAAGTATCTTTTACTTCAAGCTAAATGATCAATAGCTAATCCTGTGTGAATACTTGACGCAAGTTTTTAGTAATCATTATTATAGCAAGTTTTTAAATTCTCCTGTACTTGAGAATAGAGGAAGGTGTCTTACTACATGATCTAAGTGTAGTTGGTTCGCTTCCCGTCCTGGGGGATATCAATGATTTAAATTTTATTGTTATCAATTAATTTAAATATGAATGGAGTCTAAGTGCCCGAAACGAACTTATATTTTAATTAGGTAATTTTAATGCCCAATCCAGGGGTGGTGAAAGAGTTAGCTTTTACTTTCTCTTATCTATCTATGTAATATATACTGAGAAAGTAGTGCGATCTCAAAAAATATATGTTGAGATTTCAACAGAAATACACGTTTTGGGGTCCCATGAGTATAAAAAAATAGCAATTGGCCTATGAATAAGAATTCTCAAAAACGATCGAGGCTGAAATTTTATACTTTTAATTTTGGCATGTATAATTTCTTAGTATTATTTAATAAAATAAAAATAAATAATCTCTTCCCGAGGATGGCGTATTATTAGAGTGAAAAATAGATATGCAAGAGGTCCCAAAGTATGGAAATGCAAGTTTCAAAGAATTTGTTTAATCAAAAACTACAAGATTAATCGCTCGCTGTTAATTCTTTCATCATAACCTCAATCAAATTTAACTGAATATCAATATCTCTCAATATAGAGTATATAGCCTTTCTGATAGAAATAATATTAAAGAAATAAAAAAAACCAAAAGATTTAAACGACTGTTTTTAAACAAAACTATCTGTGTGGTATCTATTAATAGCCTAAATAAAAAATTTTAAGACAATATTTTATATATAAATTATTCTTTTGTATTAAAAAATATGACACATATAGAACTAGCAATTGGCCTATTGGTCGTTTGTCCTCTGTCCTGATATAATAATTTTTTTAAGGAGATAACATATCAAAGGAAGGATTGAAAGATTAAAAAAAAAACCTTTTCCAAACAATAGATGCATTCTTATCTTTTTTTTGGGTCTTGTCTTGACACTTGAATTTTTTTTTGGATATTGTCAAATGATTATTATTTATCAGGTTTAATCTTTGCTGACAGTTTGTTCCTCTTTGAGATAGAGAGAGCTTTGGCCTTGCTTGGCAACTGTAAATAGAAATATGTGGTTTTTCTAAACATGTGAACTTTTTAATAACACTTCCTTCCTTCATTTAATATAACTAGCTGTTACATTTCTTTTGCAATTTTGTTTTATATATTTATTAAATATAATAAATTAAAAAAATGTTTTCATATTAATATATGATATTTTGCTTGATTGTGAATAAATTTTGATCTTGAAATTAAAATCGTGAATTATAAATAGTCAGTATGTCTAAATGACTTCAGATGCCGAAAAAGCCTTAAAAAAAAAAAATAGAACGCCAACGCGGTAATGCTAGTGGGCTATATTACAATTTTTATTTATTTATTTTTTTTAGATCATTTCGGCTTATTTATTTTTAAATTAATTGGTAGTAAATATAATTTAATGGCATGTTCCTTGGTGCAAAGGTGGTCTCGTGGTCCAAAGGTCAGTGGATCGATTCCTATCCTGAACGACAAAAATTTATTTATTTTATATTATATACCAATTAATATAATAAATAAGGTCAGAGTCAAATGGCTTTAAATATGTTTGATGTACAAAAGAAAAAAAAGTCCAAAAAAATAACTTTTAAGGACGAAAAGTGACTCTTAACTGTTAGGACCGTATTCAGAAACGCTCCCAAGAAAAATCTTAAGGAGGATTTTACTATGCTCTTTTAGATAAAAATTTTTCTTTACTTGTTAATTAAGATCTTTGAATTGTGCACTTAAGAAAATTTTTTATTTAAATAAAAAAGCAAAGTAAAATTTTCCTTATTTTTCTGACTACGGGCCTTAGTTCAAGAGCTCAAAGGAAGAGGAGCTATATTATAATTCATTCAAATATTTAGAATAGAGCTATTTTGAATTTGATAGTGATTAAAAAGAATAATAAAATAATTTTTTTTTATCTAAAATTTATATTCCCATGAATTGTTTAACTGATTTTATCCTAAAAGTTTTTTTTTTTTTTTTTTTTTCTATTATAGTAAAAATAGGTGATGGGAATCAATTATTCCTCCTCCTCCTGCTATCTGATTTCTTACTTTCTTACTATAATTATTTAATATGGAGAAGTGAAGTCTGAGTCTTATTTCAAAATCTGATAAACATATGAGAGAAAAAAAGTGATATAAAATTATTAACAACTTCAAAAATTTGGTATTTTCTTATAATATTCTATCTTTAATGAAGAGAAAAAAGTATTATGATATGGTATTTCTATTTAAAATTTTCAATCTTGTCGGTGCTCTGGATATCTTATATAGTTTTCGTTTCAAGGTACATTTGAAAGATACAAGAAATAATCTCTTTTGTACATCAAACATATTTAATAATTTCACATTTCATTTTTTTTAATGAAAACCCTCAAAACCTACAAAAAAATCATTCATTGGGTACCCCTGGTGTATCGTGCACTGTTGCAAACACTTGCTGGTTTCAGGCTCTTTGGCCCATTCCCGGTGCACTTTTTTTTTAGAGTGAAAGCCTCTTTACCTCTAAACTTACAAACAATTTATTTAACTTTATCTACTTTAGTTTACTCTTACAATATAAGAAAGTTGTATGATGTGTGTTTTGGATTGATTTAAATAAATGTGCCTGGATATATGTAACGTAACTAAAATTTATTTGTAATTGTTTAAAGTCTATATAGCCTCAGAAGACAAAAAGACTAAATAAAAAAAACCTAGAATAAAAAATTATTTCCAATCCAAAAATCTAACCTAAGATTCAAATTTATTCCTTAAATTAAACAAATTAATCAGGAACTTCTTCGGAACAATTAATAGCCAAGAAAACCAAGAATCCTGACTGAGTTTAATTACCACACTGGGAGTAATTTAAATATAAACAAATATTCATTAGAAAATCTTTCATTATAATATCTCTAATTAGAAAGATAATTTTATTTATCATAAGAGCAATTTCGAATACAGTCTTTTGTCCATTTATTAAGTGTTATCTTATTATATTATATTTCCATAATATAAAAAAAATTCCTCTTATAAAGGTAAAAATTTTTTCTAAATAGCTCTTCCATATTCAATTATTATAATAAATAGCTTAGATAATTTATATTCATGTATAGTAATTAAGATAAAGATAGTCTATTGAAAAAAATACAAGATGATGAATCATACCGACAAAAATGTCTCCTTTTTTTTAATGACTGAGGATTTTATTTTAATTAATATCATTATCCGTATTCTTCTCTCCGGTTGATCCCATTCACAAAGGGTGAAATTCGTTTTCACTAAAATCCATTCACATATCGAATCTAGTTCAGATATGTTAGCCAATCAATTAGCTCAATCTATTAAGTTAGAGTTGGTTAACGACATGAGCACAAACATATCAGCGGTTTCTTATAAAGAATTCTTTGCTGGCTAAATATAGTGGCGAGGGATTGCTAAATCACACTTGCTAGGTTCATTATTATTATTAGTTAAGATGAAAGAAAAAAATGGTTTTATCTGGTATTTTGTTTGAGTCACGGTGGATCGAGGATCCAGGTCGGATCTGCAGATGACCAGATCCTCATCCAGCCGTGGATCCGCAATGCAAAATGGCGTCCGTCATTTGCACTTGATCGTAAGTGAAAATTAATTGATTGGTTTAATAATTCTTTTAATAGAAATTTATAAGTACCACATACTAAATCAATCCACTAAAAAAATACGCTTGTTTTAAAATTTAGATTTAAACCCTCTTAATGAATATACTTATATTAATTGATATGAATAAATTTCTAAGTTCAAGTTAAAAATATTAAATTAAAAGGGAATGGGGGGAAACCATTATTTAATAAAACTTTAAAGTTAAGCAATAGAGATGTAGAGTGTAGAAAGAGGATAACAGTCCGTCGACCAATCAGAGCCCGGCCTGAGCCATTGTTACCATGGAAATCACATGGTAGATTTTCACAAAAATACTACAGCTGGTCACTTCCGGAGCAAATATTGTCTGTTGGTTTTAAGTTATCTTCAATTTCTTAATAACAAAATAAAAAGAGAAGGTCGTCGGAGACATTTCCGAAGGTTGCCCATCCAATTTTAGACCTTCTGCCCACAACTCCGTGGTAGACCTTCGTAAAAAAATTTTTATGGAATTTTAATTTGATTTTTTAATGACAGTCATTATAAGCATCTCTCTTTCTTAGCAGGGAGGCAGGGTCCTCTCGTAGGTCCTTCTCCTGTCATCCTGGTTGACTGCAGACAAGGCGTTTCTAATCTCTCTTGACGAGCAAGCTAAACTAACCGTGGTCGACTTATTTGCCTTTCACTATAATATAATACTATCTTCAAATTATATATTAACCTATTACTTCCTTTATTTATTTTATTTTTCTTGTTCTTGGGCTCTTTTCCCCTCCTTGACATAGTGCCGTGAATAATCGAATTAATGATTCATTTATGACATTTTAATTTTTTTTTTTACTAATAATTACTTTTGTAGGAAAAAAAAAGGATTTATTTACTTAAAAAAAAAATAAAATAAAAATAAATAAATTTCCATTCTTTCTACGTTTTGAATATTATTTTAATTAAAGGATGATCAGCGAAAAACATTTCTATAAATAAAAGGTCATTTGAAATGTCAAGTTAAAGATGTTTATTTTTTGAGTGAATTGATTGCATATCAATATTTTTTTAAAGTTTCGACAACAATGAAAATCAATTATAATAATAATCAAAAATATTTATTTATTTATTTTTTTAATGTGGCCATCACAAAGATTTTTCTAAATTACATAAGAAAAGGAAACTTATTTAAATAAATATCGATAGATAATAAAGATGAATGGCGCCAGGTGAAGTTGCATCCGTCTCAGAGCGGTATGTTTAAACGGGCGGGATTTCACAAAGAAACAAATAATTAGAAAAATAATTTTAATGTTCAATATCAATCAGAAACGAATATCTATTTGGTTGTTTTTGTGAAGTATCTTCACATAACAAAAATATAACCTTTCATTGAATCTTATGGGAATCCTTGATTTAATAGATACTTTTTAAAAGGTATGAAAGTCATCTTATTAATGTTACAAGTTAGATTATATACGTATGAATCAGGGCCGGCTGTGAGATAGCCAGGCGGGATATTTTGACGGGTGACATTTGTATTTATTAATTAAAATAAATAAATAAATAAAATGATTGAAAAAAAAATTAAACATGGGAATTTTATAATAAAAATTTTTTAATAAAATATAATAATTAAGTAATAATATAAATATATAATTATCTATATTTATTTTAACATATTGTTTTTTCTTTGATTAAATAAAACTTTTTACAGATCAAGTATACAAATAACAAATGCAATTTATTAGTTATTACCCCCCCCCCCCTTCTCGTGGCCGATTGATAACCTTAAAACCCAGGGGTGTGGGTTCGGATTCCAGGAAAACTAATAAAAATTTATTTAAATTGAATACCAATTGATATAAATAAATATGCCAGGATTACATTTATCAAATGTGTATAAAGTCAGATGCCGAAAAGACTAAAAAAATAAAATAAAGAAAAAGTTCAAAAGGTAATTAGTATCGTGAATTCAGACGAATCCAAATAAAATTCTTGTAATAAATAAAACACTTATTTTGCTTGAATATAATAGAACCTATTATCTAAGCAATAAGTAGCACATAATTTCCTTCACATTTGCAAAAATATTCATTTAATATAGTATACCTATAACTTATTAAAAAAAAAAAAAAGGTAAAAAAAGCATATTCAAAATTTTTTTTACATAGAGGGGTGGCAAAATTTCTTGCGCCGGCCGTGATTTGGAATTTAATAATACTTATCAAAAAAAGTGCTCACATGGCTAAAATCATATCCAGTGAGCGAGAAGTTACAGGTGTTGAAAATAAAATGTTAAAATTTAATAAAATACAATTTTTATATATCGGTTCCATCATTTGCTTTTTAGTTATTCAAATTAAATATAACGTTCAAAAAGAAAGAAAATAAAATCCATTTCCATATAAATAACGATCAAGGTCCACTTCATCATCATTCTGGCATCAAATGGCAACTATTTATAATAATTATTAACAGAGATGCCAAATATCCTGAATCGAAATTGAAAACAATTTTTTTTAATAAAAAAAAAAAATTTATATTTCCAGATTTTTATCTACGAAAATAAAAAAAACAACTAATTTGTATTCTGAATTAATGAATAAAAAATTCTTTGGTATAAAAATGTAAAATATTATAAATTTCAAATTTTAATATATAATATTTGATGTTATTTTATTATACTTTTAGGCAAAATTTTAATAGCCACCCTACAAAATAATAATAATAATAATTCTCTAAATTGATCTTATTCTATTAGTAAACTCAATAGTAAAAATTATAGGATTAAATTATATACTCCCATAAATATTTATTGAAATCTCTATAATTTATTTAAAGTTCTACCATTAGTAATATTAGAAATGAAAAGGATTATAACAATAAATAAACGTTTGAAATTTACATCGTTCTGAGTTAATAAAAACTTTCAGCGTATTGAATGAATTAAAATAAATTTATATGTTAAACGTTATGAACGATCGGCTGTTCCTATAATAAGGAAGGTATTTTAAACTTTTCTAGTTTTTTTACATTTGTTGTAAAAAACATAAAACGAATTCGGTTAGACCAATTTTTTAAATTAAATTTCATATTTAAGCGTCTGGAAATCCAAACGAAACAATAGTTCCTTTTAATATCATTCGGTTTGTATTTTTGTAAATGAATCACTTAAATTAACGATAGCCTTTGTCTCTTAAAGCAGAGGTAAAATTTTTCCTTTAAGATCTTAGGATAAGTGGTTCGCTTCCCGTGCTAAGCCATAAAATTTATTTAAATAAATTTTATCTGCTATAATCAATCATTTAATTCATTTTGGAAATGTTTGTGATTTAATTTCAAACAAATATATAAATAAAGAATCGTCTTAGCATTAAAAATAAATGGAAAATTCAAATGTACTCGATTCACAAAATTTCTTCAAAAATTTAGCCTACAAAAGAATACATTTATTATATTTATATTGACCTAAAAAACAAATATATATCTCTCCGTTGAATTAACCTCATTTTATATTTAGCCTACATATAATCCGGAAATAAATAGGTTTTATACAAAAAGAAAAAAAAATAATAACTTAGTAAATATTTTGTTCATGGAAAATACCATAATATTTGAGATTTTTCACGAATTCTCTTTTCTCGAATTGTACTTGAAAATTATATATTAGAAAAAATTTGGCATCAAGCCGAGAGGATTAAGAATTCAACGTGCAGACAGCGTGAGACCCAAGAGAGAATGGAATTGAAAGTCAACTAAGAAATTGGAAGGAACAACCAGGATGGAACTTAACTCTACAGCCGAAATTGAGGAGAAATTTTAATTTTGAATTCATTTTCATATAGAGCCAATTGTTCTCGAATTTTTTTTTTTTAATCAACACGAATTTTCTTAATTTGCAAATTTATTTGAAATAGTTTGTGTGATTAGCGAGAGTCATAAAATACACTAGGATTAACCGCCAACTCCAGGGAGGGATAAGCAGGGGCGATCCGCTCAGGAAATTTTTGGCTAACATCCCTAAAAGCGAAATACAATAAAATTTTGCATTTGGATGGAATTGAATCACTTTTCCTTAAAATTTAGAAAATATCAATTTCACGATCTTATTTACCTTAAACTCATAAATTGACCAAAAGAGGCTCTCGCGGGAGTCGAACCCAAGTTCTCCTATGGATTGAGCCCAAGAGGGTTTTAACCTAAGCATTTCTTAAGCGAGTGCCTTATTTTTTTTTCAATTTACAATATCTTAAGATCGCAAAATTAAAATTTTCCAAGTTAGTAGGGGCAAACGATTTTAGTTAATATGCCTTTAAAAAAAAAAGAAAAAATTTTTAGCGAGAAGGCACGACAAACTTATGGACTTGACCGGGTAGTTTAAACTCTAGCTACGTCACTGCAACTGCTCTGCATTAATTAAATGAAAGCAAAAATATTTTATAGAATACGGAAATAATCCATCAACAATAATACTTGATAATATCAACAACTACAAATACATTTCCTATACTATGCTGATTGGCATTTTGATCGTTCGCATAGGAATTCTTTCGGAACAAAATCCCCGCAAAGGTCGGCTCCTTGACTTTTGACATCCCAGGAACGTTTCTATTAAGCAACAACCAAATACCTGCCACTGCTTAAGAAACATCCTTTATTTTTTTGTGAGCTGGAAAGTGAAATCATTAGTCACTTGCAATCCGATTTTAATTATTCCAAACGAATAATCCCTTAATACAGATTAATTGCAATTCTATACTTCGATCAAGCGGAAAGGAATCAAAATTGTAATTTTTTTTTTTAAAAGTATTTTTCAATTTACTAGTGAAAGTTTATTATTTATTCTTAATTCCTGTTTTTTCGTATCATGAAATCATTTTATAATCGCCCGAAGGTATTCAAGGTGCATAATTCCGAAAATTTGAAACCAAATAAATTAGTGAGATAAACAGCTTAGGTTGATAACATAGATATAATTGAATAAGTCATAGAGTAATCATAGACACGAAAAATGTCGATTAGCTTTATTTTCCACCTTTAATTATAATACATAGCAAATGCGAATTTAACAACATATTATATAAAATATTCCAAGATAAAAGTACAATATAATTTTATTTTCATTATCTTTTGGCGCTTGTTTTTTTGAGACTATTTAAAATCTTATGTCATTTCTGCTGAATGTATGTATTTATTTCGGTGTTACAGATCTTAAACCCATTCAGGTACTTTATTTCCTATCTTTTTCTCTCTTGCATAAATTCGTTCTTAATTTTCAGTTTTAATTAAATACGTGTAAAACAGATGAAAATTGTATTTGACCATTTTATTTTATTCATTTTTTTTTTTTTTTTTACTGGTAATAAAGAAAATATATTTTAATTTTTTCCGAGAAGTAGAATGACTACCTGGTAAATAAACTATTTTTTTTTATATATATTATATGAATAAGAATTTGTAATTATCAAATAGCGAATTTTTCCTGGAATAATATAAAAATTAAATCTATAAAATTATTATTAAATCCAAAAATGTTTACTAAGATAGACTACTGATTGGCTATTGATTGTCGCGTCATCATGACGTTTCAATCATAGGCTGAGAGGAGAATTTGATATTTATTTCTAAAAATGAGATTAGGTCAACTAATAAAAAAAGGAAGGGTTGTATAGATAAATGACTTTTATTGTTCCTTCTTGAAATATCACAAAGAAATCTAAAAGAAAATAAAAATTTATTTAGTCTCCCGCCCAAAAAATTTTAGAAAATTAGCATTCATTCCAACTTTAAAAGTGAAACTAGGGAAACTTTTAGTAATGTCAATAAATCGAAAGCTTCCTAATATGTCTTATAATACCATTATATTGCATTGAATTTTTTTGATTATTCCTCAGCTTGATTTTAGAATCTTTGTCATTTTATTTGTTTTTGTGAGTCTATTTGAGACTAAAAACTTTCGATGTACAACCTGATGTATGCTACTTTATGCGGTGGTCCCTTTTAAAATTTTTAGGACCAAAGAAAAAAATTGCTTTCTTATTTTTGTTGTGCAAATTTTGGTTTTTTGATTAGAATGTTTTGGAAAGTTTAAATAAAAAAAATTCAGAAAAATATTTTTATAATAGTTTATATTAATATACATTGGCGGATGGACAATTTTTTAGGTTAAATTTAAAAATCAAAATCGCCTTTTATTTTCATTTAGTTGAATTCTCATTTATTAAAATTTTTTATACCTGATGGTCCTACAAATTTTGTTTCTAATTTTCTTTAAATTTTTTTACTCAGAAGGGGGTTTCAACTCACGATTAGAGATTATCCTTAAATTACCGTTCAACATGTAATAAATATATTAAATATGAATTATATATTAAAAAAAAAAGTTGGTTTAATATTAAATAGCATTTGTTTTTTTTTTTTTTTTTTATTTTGAGAGGTTAATTCAATATTTATTTTTATATAATCAAGAATATATAAGGATATATTAATATTTTAGAAAAAAAAAAAATACAACTATTTATAAATCCATACATTTTTATTATGAAATATTCGATTAGTATAGTTGTTAACCCAAATTGCACTTCGACATCATTTCAATATTTATATCAAACTCGATTAAAAGAAAAAATTTGATAGCCTACTAAAACTTTTTTTTTTTTAATAGCTGGCACACGAATACATTCACACAAATTGAGAGATATCTGCAGATGCAGGTTCTTAAGTTGTTTTATTAGTAGTAGTAGTAGTAATAGTAGTAGTAGGGGCTCGAAGAGTGAATGCCCCCCCTGCACGGCCTAATTACATACACACAAACACACTCAAACACGCAAACACGTGCGCTTCTAAGCCAATTAGAAACAATTTCATTGAGAGAGCTCTAATAAAAAAAAAAAATAAATAAAACTATTTATGAAGAAAAGAAAAAATTCAGGTATTTATTTTATTTACATAATCAAATTTAAATATGATATAATTTTGTAGCATTTTCCTTTTTTGATCTTTATAAATGCATTTGTAGTAGGACTCAAAAGAAATTTTGACACCGAAAGAAAAAAAAAAAATTAGAAAAACGCTATTTTTTCTTTTATCTTAATCGATAATTAGAAGTAGTAGCAGAAAACCAAAATCTTTTTAATTTTTATGAATTTTACTAATTTTTGAATTTTATGTATCTCTACTAATTATCTATTAAGATGAAACAAAAAATAGCATTTGTCAAATTTCTTTTGAGACGTATAGTATATTCAATATAATAACAGTGTCGTACCCAGGATTAGCTAATCGTCTCTTTCAGAGCCAAATAGAATTGCAAAAAAATTGTCCGTGTATGTATTCATTCACTGCAACAATATCTCATTATTGTATTCATTGAATAATTTTAATTTGCATTTTAAGGGATTCACCAGTCAATCATATATAAATAAAACAGCCACAATTAATGATTAAGATCAATGAATTTTAAAAGATTCAGGAGTTTCATAAATAGAAGTGAAAGCATACACATACTTATATGATTGTTATAAATAAGAATCAAGAGAGCCAGGGAAAATATTTCATATTAGCATTAACTAATCAGAGTTTACGTTTTGATTGGATCAACTTCAAAGCAGGAGAGTAACCAAATAGGCTGGTAATAAAATAAATTTATCCAATTGCATATAGGAAGTTTGTAAGCGTTGTATTGTATTATTGATCCAATGTATTGGAATGTGTTAATTACTCAAATTAAAATTGACTGAGCCTCTTGTTTTTTTGTTTATTATACTATACTAAAATTTGGAAAAATTTCAGACAAACATTATCTAGGAAGATTTTGCTTTTTACTTTAATTATATAATATAATATAAATAAAAAAATTAACATTTTAATTCAAATAATAGGATCGTTATATTTTAATAAGATATTATTTTTTACCTCGCTTTACTTTCGATTTTCAATAATTTAATTTAATTTTTTCCTAGCAAATTTGCTTTCATTACCTTATTTTCATTACATTCTCTTTTTACTTATTAAAAGACAATAAAATTTAATTAAAAAAAAAACTCATTTTCTAAGAATTATATGAATTATATGCTGTGAATATTATGCAAACATACTGTGCATAATTTATTTATGTATATATTTCAATTAAAATATCCCTCTCCCTCTGGAAAATTTTTAATCACTATGCATTTTAAATAGCAAGGTAATTATTATTATATCAGACATAAGGATAATTTTTGAGAAAATGTTTTAACCTTTGACTTTTTGTTTGAATTTCTCATCGAATTCAGAGAACGCATATCTATATTTTTTTTAGCTCTATCCATTTTGGATATTTTGATATTATTTAATAATTGAAATTTTTTTTATAATTAAGCTCTTTATAGAATCGTCCATTAGAAAAAAATTTGGCCCGGACAATCTAGAAATCAGGATAAAATTTAATTTCTTTGACAATTTCAACCAAGTGTCATCTTATAACAATTCATTTTAATTTCTCAAAATGGCGATTAAACTTAAAATATCCTACTACACCAGTAAGAGCTTGAGTAAGAGCGGTACCCCCAGGTCGTCTCAAAATCATATCCTTTTAATAAAATTTTTTCCTTAAAAAAAGAATTCTGATAAGTGACAAAACTTGGTCTATTAAAAAAAATTTTGTCCCCCTGAAAAACAGATTAGATCCCTCCCGGACATTTGTCTGCTCACTCATATTTATGATTATATATAAATTACTTGAAAAATAAAATTTCGTTATTCTGGGAAATATTTATTGAATTTTTTTCAATAGATATCTTATGAAACATTCCAAATCGATATATTATTAATAAATCTAATTCCGATTGCAAAAGCTTATATAAAAATATTTTCAATTATTATTATATAAGAGTATTTGTTTCTTTTGAGAACAAAACGAGGCATGTATGCTTAACTAATATTATTTTTTTATTTCATAATATAAATAAAGTCAACCTCTTCCTGGTCAGAGAGACAAAGGTCTCATTCGAAGGGTCTCACAATCAGGAGAAATTAACAAGAAGCCATTCGCATTTGGGTTGCATCCAAATGGCAAGCAGACAGGCAGGTCCGAGGCTAATTAAAATACTCTTTTTCTATATAATTAAATAAAAAAATGACCTCAGATGTTCCGGTTGGATTCCTTACAGCGGAAAGAGAAATTAATCAAATTCTGCTATAAAAATAGCCAATTTACATATATATATTCTACGGGATGGGGAAGTACTCTCAAATTCTTATAAATAATAAATAAATATCTATAGAAATAGAAGCTATAGACATGTAAAAAAGATTATACCAACCTTATTAAGGACTCTCCTCATCTATCTTTCAAGGGGTGTAAAAATTATGTATGTTCGTTTTTACCTGCTTGAAGGTAGCCATCTTAAATGATCAATTTTGCTTTGAGCTCTTGAGCAATTAACCTAAAAATTCATTAGTAATTTGGGATGTCTAATTTCTGTAACGAATTTCAAATTTCTGGACGAGGAACTCTGACCTTGACTTATCTCGCCCGCTAGGGCTACGTAAATTAGAAGGAAAAAAATAAACAACTAATTCAAGTTTAAAATTGCAAAGGATAATAGATTTGTTCCAAGACTAATTTATAACGGTTTGAAACTCTAAGACGCATGCGTAGTAGCATTTTTCTATAATGCTCTGTTCATGCATCTGACTATTTCAAACGGTTGGAACTCTTGCAACAAATCCTTTTTTTTTCTTTTCAATATCGGAGACATTAAACAAATCAATCATCTTTTAAAGACGATAACGTTATCAGTCCTTAATTATTTAAATTAATAGCCAATATAATTTAAATAAATTTTATCGCTCGGACAGTAAGCGAATTATTAACCCTTAGATCATGAGCAACTTCAAAGGAAAAGGTCGGGAAAAAATATTAATATAACAATATTACAAAGACTATACATATATCTTGATCTTTGGTTTCTAAAAGAATCTTGGAATCTTTTCAAAGAATTTTATTACGTCAGCGAGCGACAAGGGAGAGAAATTTTCAAATTTTTTTAATTTCTAAATTAGTGGTACTAAATTCAGCCCGAGAGCTACTTTCATTCGGCCCGCGGATAAATCAAATCGGTGATTATATTACAATACATATATAAACAAATAATTTTTCAAATCAAATAGAGAGCAATAACTTATGTGTTGAACAAATCGCTTCTTGTAATTCGAGAAAATAATTTAAAGCATGAAGTTATTTGGTTGTCCAAAAAAAATATCGCTCTATTTCGACTTTGTCAATCCTGTTCGCAGTTGAAAAAGTTTGAAGATCCCTGCTCTACAATATCAAAATTTTGGACAGAATTTTTTGACTATGATATATTCTATTTGTTCTTGATCGAAAGTATTCACATTCTTTTTCTTTTTTAATTTATTCGGCTGCTATAGCTATTAAGACTTATATAATGTTGAAAAAATGCAATTATTACTGACTTCCGGGGATCGTTCAACGCCCTCGCTTCTTGGGGGCCACCCATCCAAGATTCAGCAGCTCTCGGCCTTGCTTGTAAACATAAATCTTGGTGGCTGCCTCTTCTCCTCTATGCCAGGGCCGCCGGCTGGATTCACATTATAATTATATTGAGATTTAAAAAAAAAAATAAAATTTTTTAACAATCAAATAAAAATATTTTTACATTAAAGGTATTGCTATAATATATAAAATTTATTAGATTTCGTTTATTGTTATTA
>JAAAKE020097233.1:0-16924 GCA_010014785.2 Anisolabis maritima
TGTGTTTGATTGGACCTAGCCACCGAGGACTTGTGCCTCTAAGCAGGTCTTAATTAAATTTATTTATTTATTTATTTATTTATTTATAAACGATTCATATTATCTGTGCATATTTATTTAAATTAATTGGTAGCCAATATAATTTAAATAAATTTCATAACTCAGGAGGGGAAGTCAAACACTGACCATTAGAATATAAAGCAAGAGCTTAAAAAAACAGGGGCTTAAAATATTGGATTAGTGGATACTGGAGTCCGGGAAAGTAGGCAAAGCAAAAAAAAATTTGTTTCCATCAATCAAATTAATAATCTACAAACAACCCGCATAAGAGATATCTAAAGTATGATAAATAAATTTTTCTAAGTTCATTATATAAATCCACAATAATAATCTATTTGAGAATGATTTTATTTTTATCTTTCAAGATTTCTTAATTAATGTTAAAGATATAAAATTGAATCAGACCAAAATTGAAAATTGAAAATTGAAAATGATCATAAGAAGTCAATTTTGATTTTTCAAGTTTGAATTTTAAATAAAGAATACTATAATTTCGACTGGATCACTATTTGATATTGTGCATTTTTGTCACCTTTTTTTTCATGTGGGAAAATTATAAGAATATTTTGACCAATATATTTTAATTGAGAAATAATTTATAATTGAAATTAGGCAACCAGGACAACAGGTCAGCATCATCGGTAGCTCTCTTTCAATTTCAGGAGTTTGCTCTTGGATTAAAGTTGTAAAATACAAAAATTTATGATTATTGCTGCAAAAATAATTTTAATTACCTATTCTACCATTTTTTAAAAAAAATTTTTATATATTAAATTAAGATTTAAATGAAAATTTTTATATATAATTATATATCGTCGAATTCATAAAAAGTCTTTTTTTCATTCATCATCTTAATAAGAATATTCTCTTATTAGCAATTTAAAAAATTTATACATTTATACATCCCTTTAAGAATAAACGGGAAAGCTGCTCGGCTATATGAATATCACGTAAACATGATTTACATCCACTAACTCCTCCCGCCCTCCTTTGCAAAGCAAAAATACTAATCATTTTTTTTTTAGAATTGCAAAAATACTAATAATCGATTATTCCTAAGTATTTGAAGTTTCTTGATAGAAATATGGATTATACTATCGTACGTTTTATATATAGTGGGCTAAGATTAATTTAATTTATTGATAATCTATTTGGGAAAAAAAAATATTTTATAAATATAATTTTATCAATTATGAATTAGAGATTTATCGTTAATCAATATCGAAATTCCGTTATCGTTCAGCTCAGCATTCTCATAGTGAATATGATAATCACCCCCAGCTCCACTCTTACTCAAAAAGGGATGATAAATAAATAAATAAATAAATAATAATAATAATAATTTTAATCTTTTTATCTAAAAAAAAAAAAAACCATAAAAATTTTTATGTATGTTGCAAAATTTATGATTAGTAACAGAATAGAGCTAGCTATTAATTAAAGGCGTTTAATAAGCCATCTGCATTTTTACTTTCTCTTATTATTAATCCAAAGGAGGGGAATTTAGGAGTTAAAATTTTTTTTCTTGAAATTACACAAGATAAGAAAATAATCAAAAAATTTAAAAATTTATAATTAATTAAAAAAAAATAGTCATAAAATAAAAAAAAAGGATTTTAAGTATCTGCGAATTAATTTTTCAATTTCCCTCCTCTTCGCCTTTAAAGTTATCAAAATTCTCTAGTGATGGAAAAAGAATGGAAAATAAAAATAAAATGCTGTATTTAAAAATTTTAAATATAGATTCATGCTTTTTCTAGTCCTAAACTTTCACAAAGTCAATTATGGTTAGTATTTTTTTATATTTTGTATATATATAAAATATACAAGATACATGTGATTAAATGAATTTGAAAATTTTTTGGAGGTTCTCTCTTGTTTAAGATTTAGGGAGTCTTTTATATAAAATGTATTCCTTAAAACTCTTCCCTGAGGAATTATGCCTCCCCAAAGGGAAAAATTAGGATTGGTGGTGTGTATTAGAATGAGTACTTTCTTTTACCAGGCCGTAGTCCTGGGGTGAAGAGATATGGGCATCCAAATTTTCATCTCTTCGAAATCTCAAAAAATAAATAAATAAATACATATATAAAATATCACAGAGTGAAATATAGTGTTTTATAATATTTTAAACACTATTGGAAATTATCATAAAATATTTTATATTCTTTAGAATTTATTTTAAACTGGAGCTAATAATTTTTTACTATGATGATCCTTCTCAAATAGTAAGATTAATAATTTTTTTTTTTTTATAATTAGTGATAACAACTTTTTAATATTATATCAATAAGACTTCTAATTTAATCTTCTTTATTAACCCTCCCCCCCCCTCTCCCCCAAAAAATATTCTGGCTACTGTCAAAATAAAAGAAACAAATTCTAATAAAATTTAAAAAAAATTAATGAACTAGGATCCAAAAATTTCTGATTAAAAATTGAATTAATGTTATTAGTTTTATCCAGTGAATAAAAAATTCATATATTTAGTCTTTTTTTTTTCATAGAAAATGTTCATTAAAATAAATTTTCATATATTTGAGATTTTTATAATTCCACTTTCCTTTGGAAGGCATAACTCCTGAGTAGAATTATAAGAGGCTCCCTTTGAGCAGTCGGAAATATAGCCACAAGTGGCGGCTACCGACTCTTCAATCAACCTCCAAGTGTACTAACCACAGCCTCAGTTCGATCAGACATCTATCTTCTCACAGTTGCTGCCCGTTCTCCAGCTACAAAACAACGAAGGCAACCACTAGTGGCTATGTTTCCGACCGCCCTTATTTTCAACAAGAAGACACTTAGTTTTTCACATATATTTAAATACACTCAAAATGTTTTTTTTTTTTATATGTTCTTATATCTAACTATAACTGATTTTGTTATGTATTCTAGGTCTGAAAAAGGCACGAATATCTACTAAAACGTTACCAGAAGGTAAATACACTTCTAATTTCTTTATGTTCTTATTATTCATGTATTTCACCTTATCCACACCCTAAATACATTTTTATTAATTTAAATATTTATATTTTATAGGATAATATAAACACCTGTTTATATTAATAGAACAATTCGTCCTAAGATCAGAAAAATATTTTTTTTTTAGTATGTAAGGGTACAATGCCGGATACAACAATAATCACATCAATATAGGAATATTTAAATAGAATTAATCTTTGATAATTTTATAGCCTCCTTGTATAGTTATTTAAAGAAAAGTTTCAAAATTTTATGATGCCTAGATAGATTTATGAATATTAGCTGACTATTGATTTTACTAGATTCCTGTATATTCTCAATATTATAATTTATATTTTAATAAAAACAGGTAAGATTTATTACAAATATAAAGCTATGACTATGCAGAGTTATTATCATTATTTGAATATCATCTAAATTTACTTCAAATTTTTACTGTTATTTTTTTAATTGAATATCGGTTGAAATACGTTATCGTTACCATATGAAAATTTGCTGGATTTTTTCTTTAATTCCTAGTCAACTTGAAATAGAATCGCAGCTTGTATTTTTGGGAAATGTGATCGAAAGTCTGTGCTTTTCAAATTTTCTTCGGCAGTCCGAGTTTAAAAAATTTTGTACATCATTTTTCTTCATATGGCCAACGCCATTTCCTTGATTTGTGTTCGGGGCAGCTGCCTCTTCTGGCTCCCCCTTGTCGTGGCCTTCATCTAGCAGAGATTATTTCTTTTTTTGACCTATACTCAATATGATTGAATTAAAATCTTCCATTTTAAATATTAAATAGATTTTTGCTATATTTTCAGTAAAGTTAGTAATAAAAAAAAAATCATAATTAATTACATTAAATATTTTTTGTCTTAATTTTGTTTTACTCAATTTAACAATGTTTATATTTTCTTTTGTCAGTTGATTTCCATTAATCTTTTCAGAATAATACTCTCTATTTTTGCATTTTAATTTATTTGATAAGAAGACTTCATTAATCATTAATTGAAAACATTAAAAATGAAGATAATTCTACTTCATTTTATCAATGTGTATTTGCCAAAAAAAAATCGTCTCTTGGTACAAAAAAAAAATTCCAAATTGAATTTTCTTAGGCAATTTTCTTTAGCGTTGCTACTACGCCGGATCGTTACTCGCCATTGTGTTCTTCTTTTTCATATATACTATATATATATATATATAAAAGGAAAATTTATCCTGCGAGAATATTTCCTTCGCTTAATTTCACATGAATATATCGACAAATGTAATTTAGGTAGTAAATTTAGACTATGCAGAGTTATTATCATTATTATGCAGCCTATGATTAGTGGATGGGTCTGGCAAAGAGCAGAGTGCTAAATCGCATGCGCAGTTCTCCTATTGGGACATATAAACCACACCGTTGCTCCCAAGGCCTTGGAGATTAATAATAAAGTGCATCATTAATTCCGCATATTTTATCTTGGATTTATTTACATGTAATTGATTATCCTTGCACATGCTTCATTTAAATAATATTTATTACCTTAAATGGTCATTGAATGGATTCTATGTTGTTTATACCAATATTAATATATATTGAGGATTGGATTCTATAAACGGTTGAAGGGTTTAATTTAAGAGAGAAGATGAAAAAATTAATAAAAAAATATTTTTCATAAATCCACACAATACATGGAGTGTAGATAGAATTCTTTCTTCTTCTCTCGGATATTATTATTAAAAAGATATAGGAAGATCAAATTCCTTCTCTTTTATACATGTAGATATAATAATATAACATAAGCAGACGTAATTTCTACCTATTATAGTTGGACCGTTTTACGAATTCCAGATAGATGTAGAGAGGCAGGGAAAGAGTCAAGGTCTTCCGTCTATTCTAGGTACACCTTATTGGTCTTAGGAATTATGGGACAGATGTTTAAGAAAGAGGATATTTCGAAAATTCCAAGTCTTGACTATCCTTTTTCATATCCAAAATATTATTTAATTTTCTGCACCTTTTTTTTTATTAGTTTTGAATTTTATTTTTTGCACTTTCACTTTCTAACACTAATTTTATTTATTTATTTATTTATTTTCTGAAATTTAATCTCACTATTTTTTTCAATTCTACCTTCTCTTTTAAATTAGTTTTGAATTTTTTTCTTTTGTACTTTAGAAGTGTTTATTGTTGAAAGCCCAGCCTGATTATTATTTTTTATTTTTTATATTCAATTATCTATATTTTGTATTATCAGTCTGAGTGACAGTCTAATTGCGCATGCGTAAATAGAAATGCAAAGTATAATCTCATTAATTTTCTTCCTAATTCGGGTTAGAGAGACGAATACTTTTGAAACTCTTTACAACTTTCATTCCTCTCAAAATATACTCCTTCTTCGAGTGTCATTCTTGCCTGAACGGATAATAAATTTATTTTTTATCTTTCAATGAGAATAATATTTATTCTACTGATAAATGATTTTTTAATTTCTTCCTCAAAATTATTCCATTTTTCATTTTTATTCTTTTGTAATAAAACTTTTTTCTCAATCCATCAATTAAGTATGTATATTAATTATTTACTATAAAATAAGATGCCATTTCTTTTTCAAAAATATATTCAATATTTAGGCCCAAATCTATTTTTTGATATTAATGGAAAACTTTTGAAAATATCATTCCAAATTGAATTTATAGAGGAGATACGTCAGAAATTTCTCTAAATACATGTATTAATTATTTTTAATTAAAAATTTGATATATGAGTTTTAAATCTCCTTTGCGCACCATCAAATCTGCCAATCAGAGGCAGTAAGTGTCCAAAACCAATTGCTGCAATCTTTTCAAGCAACTTGGTCTTTACTAAGAAGCCAGTAAGGGATCAACTTCAATTAAGTAACCAAGTGTTCCAAATTCAAACCATATATTTTTTTTTTTTATTAATATTATTTCTTGAAATATTTAAAAAATATAAGCTATTATTATTTTAAAGATTGTTTCAAAATTATTATTAATTTTATTGATAGTATTAAATAATATAAATACTTTCTCAACATACAATATTTTAAATATATACCTGGTATAGGTAAGAAAAAGTAAAAAATGTCAAAGATAGGATTAAAATACCTAGGATTTTCCAATAAATAAAGAATAAAAAAATTAGGGGTCCAGGAGTCGAGGCCACAGGCGGCTTGCATGATTGGTGGAGTATAAATATTTTCTTTAATATATCGCTTTTGGAAGAAAATGATCACCACTCAAAAAATATATTCATAATTACAATTTCAAAATCATTAAAATCATTTTTCTTAGGAAATCGAAGACTTCTTTTTAAAAATATATTAATATTTTATATAAATATATATATATTTTTTAAAATTTTATTTACACCTGGATACAAACCAAATAAATGATATTAGTTATTAATAAAATGTCATTTTAAAATGATTCTTTTAATGATTGGTTATATTAGGAATAAACTACACAGAATATATTAAATAAACAGGCTCATATATGTTATAATAGATAAATATTTGCCAATTTCGAGAGTATGTTTGATGATTTGGTTCGGCAATAATTTTAATGGATTGTATTTGTTCTAAAAAACGATTAAATAAAGGGTAAATTATATGTATTTTGAGATAATAATATATAAAATTTTTTATTTAAATGCCTAAATAAAAATTACATGAAAAAGTCAAGACAATTGGGCAAAAAAATAATAATCAACCCAAGATTTAAACGATATCTTAGAAAAATTAAAATCCTAGCAATGATTTATTTTTCATTCATATTCATACTGATTTATGTATGAAAGGCTCTTTAGATTTTTAAATAAGTTTAACTTTAAACCAACCTATTTTTATATATTTAAGAGTGTTTTTTTTTTTCTTTAAAGCTAGCTATATAATTTTTTTTTAAATTTTAATTCATATAATGGAATAAAATTCACTAACGCAAACGCAAAACTATTTTAAAAAAAATTAATTAAATTAGAATTTACAGACTTAATAGCAAAAGAGAGAGAGAGAGAGAGAGAGAGAAAAAAATATTCCTTTAACACGAATAGAACCTCCCGTGATTGGAATAACCTCCCTGCTATCTATCTCCCCGAAAACCTATAATCTCCAAACTTTCAAATCCAACCTCAATAAGCACCTTTTAAAGTCACCACTCTCTCCTTCTCCTGTTCTTCCTGGTGGGATGTGACTACTGGTCATTATTATATCTCCATTGGACCTTATGCTTCCATATCCCAAAAAAAAAAAAGAAAACCTCTCAAACTTAGTCAAAAAAAAAAAAAATAAAATAAAATTAATATCATAATTTAAATATTAAATTTTCCTATTTTTTAAGCCTATATTTATTGGGTTTTTCATTAAGGCATGGCGTTGTCATTTGGTGCCATTTATGCCCTTTTGAAATCTAAAAGTAAGATAGAGAGAGAGAGAGAGAGAGAGGGAGGAGTTGGAATAGTCGTGTCCAAGACAAAGATGCCAAAAACAATCGTCTAAGAACTGTCACGACCAGACATTTTATAATAAATTGACGACAGATTACAACTGGAATTATATATTAATTTTATCATTTGGATAATATTAAAAAAAAAAAAAAAAAAAACTTAGTTTCACCATCAAAATATTTTAATAAAATGAAAAAATGATTTCTTTAAAAGAAAGTGTAAAATTTTAATGTAGCAATATAAAAAGTATTGAAATAAAAAAAAAGGACTGATATTTTAATGAAGAGTCTGGCAACTTCCTTTCTATTAATTTCATTTGGACCGTATAGGCCCACCTACTAGAATCCTCGTTTATTTACCCGAGGTGCTTTCCTGTACGGAGACATACACCTCAAACTCAGCCGACCTCTGGTCATCCCCGTGACTTTATTTCCTATCTCTAACTCCTTCTCCTACATTATTTAACTACTCTTATATTTAATTCCACCCGGTCTCTTTTAACCAATATAAACTGGGAAGATGTCCTAGTTTGAGGAGGGACTGACCGACGTATTGCCTATTCCTTGCAAAGAGTGCATCATTGAGACAAATCCTCCTTTACGTCCCTTCCATAGAATGGGGTGTCACAGTAACTAGCTATCTGAGACCCTAAGTTTCAATCCTTGATCCAAGAGTAAGAATTTGTTTACAATAAATATTTTTATTTAATGAAAAATTCCCCACTTCCCGGGATGCGAACACCTCCTATGCAGAACGACAACATCCTATCGACTCCTCTCATTCGTTTCTATATAAATATTTAAATTATTCGCCGAAAATAAATCAAATAAATTACTTAAATTCATTTGCTACTACCTATTAATTTAAATAATAATGGTGAATAATGGTTATTGTCAATAAAAATCTCAATAATATATTTTTGGATGCTGGAAGAGAAAACAATTAATAATCAATTTTTATACTTAGGCATAATTTAATCTTTTATTTTCTCATTTAACCTTTAGGGCCTATATAAATATCTGGGAAATTATTTTCATCTTTGATAAAATGTATTAAATAAATACTAAAGATACCTTTCATATTATTTATTTACAATTCGCTTCCTCTCTCTCTCCACAAACAAACAAACAATTCTCTGATGAGTTGAAATATGTTTACGGGGGGGGGGGTGAACTCATGAGAAATCAAAAATATTTTTATTTATTCTGATGGTGCTTTTTTTTCCCCTTCCCCTTATTGAATATCTGAAGAGGCAAATAAATATGAATGAATATATTTACATTATTGAAAATTAAATAGAGAGATTGAGCGATAGAGATCCCTTGGCTGTCAATCACGGATGGGTGACCTCATAAGGGGACGTATCGCACCTATCTATTATTTAAATATATAGATACTTGATGTGCAGACTGCCTTCTCAGGGATTCTCGACCCACTGTACCCTATTAAATATAAATTTTAGCTTTTATAAAATTTTGATATTTTTCTGCCTAATAAAATTGTATAATTCGGTTGAGATCATATCTCTTCCAGAATTTTAGAAGTTTTCATTAATTTTATAAAACAGAGGCTTATCTAGTAAGGGGTTCATTGAGCCGGCTTGATATTTTGATATAGGCCTACTCTTATTATTCTGTGAAAAATTAAATAATTTATGCACATCAAGGATTAAATTTTTTTTTTAGAAAAATTCTATATTTATGGCTATTTATTCACTCATATTTTATTTGGATTATTTTTCCCCCTTCTTTTCTTTATTATTCTCTCGATTAAAGGTCGACTTATAGATGCTACTCCTGGAATCAAGCCGACCTGTTGTAGAGCCCCTCGACGATTGAGGGATGAATGACATAAAGGGAGCAGAAGCCAGTCTTATTTTATAGACCCTATGTACTTATTTATATGCGCCCCTCGGAGTAATTAATAAATTATTATCCAACTAAATTTTTTTTTATTCACAAGTCACTTAATAAACAACTATAGTAGGGGAAAGAGACTGACCGGAGTGCGTCACTAGTCACATACATTCTTTATGATTGATTAAAGGTTAATGAGGAAGTCTACGAAGGCATCTTTTCTCTATATTGTTCGGGAGAGGAGATAAAATAAAATTTTTCTTTAAATAACGCAATTACAAAGGTATTTTTTTTTTTTCACTACACCTATATTAACCCTAATCTTGAATAAATTCCATGATGTCACCCTAATTGTTATATTATACGAATATCGAGGTCGCATCTCTTTTCAGATTTGATGTGTAGGTTCTAAGTAAAAAAAAAAAAAAGATTATATATATCTATAGCAGCTTTTAGGCGAGCAATTTTTTTATATTAATCATCCACAGACTTGCATTGAAATTGCTACACAATGGGGTTCAGTGGGGGTTTGGGGGGTAATTGTGTTTTGCTCGGCGTTTTTTTTTTCACCTCTCCAGTCATCCGCACCCTATTTTCGTACGCTCGACTGGAATATTAACCCAGAAAATAAGCTTGCTTGTGTACTCGGTGTCGGCGTTCTACTTCTCATCCTTCATTTCCTTTCCCCCCCCCTCCCCATCCCCTCACCCCACCAACTCTTTTTGCTTCCTTTTCTCCATGGATTGGCACAGTTGCTGATTGATTTTTCACTCTGGTTAATCTATTAGGGTTTGATCGGAATTGGAAATCATCAGCTTTTTAATGAACTTTTCCAAATAAATTTAATAGTAGTCTTAATGTTAGTACCAACTTTGTCCTTACATTCTTTATTTTTTCGTCATAGAAAACATTTAGACCAGAATTAAAGTAAATAAGAAAACACAGTTTAATAAAATTTCGTAACTATTTTTATTTTTGTGTATTCATCATAAACAATAATTTGAAATGAAAATATGCTCCTGACCCTTCGAGAGGTATAATTCTTGCTTTAGTGGTTCGCTTGATCTCTGAACGATAAAATTTGTTTAAATTATTATGGTTAAATGTACGGAGTCTATATAGCCAGAGCTAGCAAAAAATATTTAAAAATTTCCGGAACTTAAATAATATATCTTATATAGGAGTAATTAAATTTTTTTTAAATTAATAAATCAATGTTGCCCAAATCCGCAGACTAGGCGAGTATTGAAATAATTCAAAAAGGGATTTACGTATAAGTATTTGATATTTATTCCTTCTGCTTTTGCATATTATCACCAAAAGCCCTGAGTAAAATATATTTCATTTGATAAAATTAAACCTCAAAAAGTTCACTTTCATTTGAATAAAATAAACTTTGTAAATTAGTATACGCTGTAGTTATTTTCATCAATTTTCTTGTTTAACACAAAAAATTTTTTTCAAGTAACCTTTCAGCAGGGCATAAATTGTAATTTATTTACTTTCCATTTTATGGGGGCTCGGGGAATTAACATTCGCTATAGGGGTCAGGGAATACAAAGAGGTTGGGAAAAACTGCTATAGAATATCATTTTAAATAATTAGTTTTTTTTTTATTAATCAACAAATCAACTTCATAGAGTAATTATAAAATGTTTCTAACATTCTCGCTTTTATCTATTTATTTTTTTGTTTGTATTATAATATACTCTATTAAATTAATAAAGGCTTTAGGGATAATCTTTATTTAAACAGTTTTTACTTATTTATTGCCTTGAGGAGATTCTTGTATCCATGGGATCAATCAAGGGGATTTTATTAAATTATTTTTATCAGGGTAAATCATCTCTTTCTGATTGAAAAAAGCCCTTTAATAATACTATAAAAAAATCAAAATTTTTAATTAATTTAATTTTAATTTATTTTCCTAGTTTTTATATATCAGCCACTTGTCAGCTACGAAAGGTTGTTGTGTTTATCAGAATTGAAATCTTAAACCCAGTCTAAATCACAGCAAAATGTTTTGCCTACCAAGAATCTCACAAGATAGTCTCTCAATCACAAGGAGAGATTGTCCCGCGCTAGATAGTTCTTTACTGTTCTTTAGAGGGAGATGGCTCCGCCTATCACCATTTTCTTATCGCAAATCGTCTCTATAGTATCCCAAAAATAACTCGATAAAAAAAAATGACTTCAATATTTCATTCGCATATAAATATAACTATTATAGAATTTCTGAAATCGTATCCTCTGTTAAGAGGATGCCTCTTCAATATTCCCATCAACGAATCACATATTCATGCTTATTTATAGGAGAGAGGGAAGACAATGACCATGACACTTTCTCTATCTCTCTTCACCTCTAGAATTCAAAAAACGGTATCCTATATTTTTTCTTTCTTTTCCGACTTCATATGAATATTATGATTTCTGAATGTTTTGGAGATTCTCTTAATCTTAAAAGATGAAAAAATAAATAAATAAATAAAACTTTGAATTTCTTTATTAGCTATTGTATTTTTTGGAAAGTGGGATTGAGCTAAATATGACTTAAAAAATTTTAAAAATTGTGCTAGGACTAAATAATTAGTAATAAAAACCAAAACAAAAAAAAAGAGAACATTTTAATAAAAATAAATAAAACTAATTGCAGTAAATGCAAAGTAAAAAGAGAAAATTTCATCAAAAGATTTTCACAAAGCTCCACCCACTTTAACACTAAAGCCTATCAATGAAATGACAAACCCCCACCCCGTGAGCGAGAGGTTAGAGATAGTGACAATAAAAATATTGATAACTTTAAAAGCCAAGGGGTGTTGGTTCGGATCCCAGGCAGTCCGATGAAAATTTATTTAAATCATTTGAATACCAATTGATATAAATAAATAAACCTGGATGCATTTCGTAATAAATATATACATGATTCGTTTAGAAGACTAGGGTCCAAGATGCTGAGGAGACTTAAAATTAAAAAAAAAAAAATGAAATCACAAAATCTTATTTTATTCTTTGCTTTTATTATTGATATTTATATTAAATTTTCTTTTTCGAATAACAAATTATTTTCTCTTAAACTCTTTAACTTAATTATTACTCATAAAAGAATAATAATTATGCTTTTCCGTTAAAAATGATTTTCAAAAAATTTATCATCAACGGTAAGTGAGATTAAGTAAATAAAAAATAACAATTAATCAGAGAGAGGAGAAAAAGGGATTTAAAAAAGCGATTATTTAAAAAAAAAAAACATATTTCCGGAAGGATTTCCTAAACCTGTTTCAAAAGCCTTTAGTCCGGTTTGGTTATTTCTATATAGTAGACCAAAGTAGCTCTTATATATAAATGTATATAAAATAAACGCAGATTTAGTATGCTGGCATAAACAGGATAACTGTAAGGGATTGTGTCTCGGAAACCAGGACAGCGGTCTCGTCGCCCTATGATTGATGAAGGAACCTCTCCTGAGGGATCTCTTCCCTTTTCTACCTTAGCTATTAATATTCCAGGCCTGGATGCCCTACCTACCATACAGTCACGTCATTTGATTAATAAATTAATAGCTCTGCCGCCCTTTTCCTTTACTGTCTGATTGTTTGCTCTCTCTCTCTCATTTTCACTCCACTCCTCTCTCTGGCTTTTTGAAACTTAATTAGAGAAATTATTCTTCGATTATATCATTTAAAATGTTATTGTAATTTTATTTGAGATATTAATTTATTTATAGTAATAAAATTACTAAAATACTAAAATTACTAAAATAAAAAGTTAGGAAATAATTTGCGAAACGGATTAGTGGATTTATGAATCGATTTTTTGTAAGTTTTTTTTGGCATCTGAGGCTACTAGACCCGTTTAAATTAATTGGTAGCAAATATATTTTTAAAAAATTCATCGCATAGGCTGGGAAGACGCTCTTGAAAAATGAAGCGAGACCTCTACCTCCGCTCTAAGAGTCAGGAATTAAGTTGTTATTTAGTTTATGACAAAAATTCAATCCTAATATAATAGCTCCTACTAGAAAGGAATTTAGGAACTTATCCTAGTAAAAATTACTTCCCAAGAATATTTCTAATTTGTATAGAAAATGCTTGGAGATAATAATTGAAATAATTGTGTTGTGTGGATCGATTGTGTGCAATTATCATAAAAACAAATTGAATTCAACTGTTCTAAAGAAAATTTATTAAAATAAAAAATTAATAAAAAATAAAATAAAAACTAAATTCAATTGTTTTTTTATATTTTCCAACGTTTTTATTATTACTGGCCTTCTTGAGACGTTTTGGCTGCGACTGGAAGCCTTCCTCAGCCCATTTTTCCAACGAATAAAATATGTAAAATTTTGCAAATGTCTAAAAAGATATATTGCAATGCTGCTAATTTTAAAAATTTAAATTATACAAATCTTTTAATAGCATTGTAAGTTAATTCTTTTTTTTTTTTTACTTTCTCATACCTATATGAAATATTTAAATTTAAAGAAATGATTGCGATCGCAAAAAATCGAAGTCGAGATTTCCCCGGAAATTTTTTATTTAAGCTAGATGCCCTTGTCATTTACACCTCGTTTTTTTTAAATTGATCTTTATATACATATATAATCCAATATTAAAATTAATATCTTGTAATTATTAGCTGGGCTGAGGAAGACATAGTTGCAGACAAAATTTTAAAAAAGACCGGGATATATTTTTAAGTTAATCACTTGTTTTTAATTAAAAAAAAATCTTTTATGAAACAGGATATTTATTAATTTATTCATCAAAGTTCACATCATATTAATAACAAAATAGAAAAAGAAAAGCGAAATTTTAATAAAATTGTACTCCAATACATCTTCAACAAAACAATTAATTTGATAGGCCCCTTTTATTTTGTCGACACATTTCTAGATAAGAATCAATGTTAAGATAGTAATAGACAACATTATATACACGGGGTGTAGTAAGAGAATAAACAACCCTCATGAGAAAAATTAATCAACTATTTTTGTTTCCACTTGAAAGAGCCTCAAGTGAATGAGTGAGTGAGATGATTGATTAATAAAATCAATTATATGATATGATGACATTCCATTGTTTATATTGACAGCTGAAAAATTATAAATAAATATTGTCATTTTAAAAGAAGCGAGTTTTTTGATATTTATACTTCTTTTATTTAACCATTAAAATGTTAATAGTATTTTATTAAACTTTATATATACTAAATTTCAGCTAGTATTTATGTAAAATACCATTATACCTTTTATCTGCATGTGTAATTCAACCCTGTACTTATGACCTTTATGACCTTGAGTGTTTTATTAGTAATAAGTGTTTGTTATGCTAATATCATTGTTTGATAGGTATTTTACAATGTTTTGAATGTTATTGTGTGAAATTAGAATAAATCGTAATGTTCTATCTATTCTAATTTTTAATAGACGATATATCGCTAGTTTTCAGAAACAAGTAATTTAGATAGTCGACGTTTACATTTCATGAATAGAATAATTTATTATTAATTTTAGTGATCATCATTAAAACTTTTTTCCTTTAATGGCTGTTTCATTTACTTCAAATGAATAATAATAAAAAAAAAAAAAAAAAAAAAAACATTAAATAATGGCAATAGTAATAGTTTAGTAATTGAAATACCTTTTGAAACCATTTATTTTACTAAAAACTTACCTGATCTGGTATCAAGTTAACCACCATCTCTATTTTATTTAGCATTGAGAATCAATATAAAAATCCATTAACAAAGAAAGAGAAAAGCTGTAGCCAAGTGGTGGAAATTAAAAACAACTTTCTCTTCCAGTGTCGACATTTCGAGCAGAGGTTGTACTTTTCATCATGATACTACTGTATGTTCAAATGTGAAGATGTTATATAGACAAGGCTAGCATAACCCCCACACGCTCAAACACTCGAGTTCAATTTTATTAAAAATTTTTATTACAATTTTATATACAAGATATGGCTTATACATGCCTATACATCAGATATTTTAATAAACGTGTTTTGATCATAGTTTTTTTTTAAGGGCTGCGCTTTTTCAAATCAACTGTTGGGTAAAAAATAATAAAATAAATTTGCGTAATATTTTTATAATTTTATTATATATACAATATTCAACACATATATTTAAGAAGAAAAAAAAAACGAAATTTGGATTTTTTTTTAGAGTATATATTGGCACTGGTAAAGTCTCACTTTTATATTTAATTTTATTTATTTGAAGTTCGCGGGAAAAATTTATCTCTGTTTGCGCGTAGCTTAGAGGGAGTTATGATGACTATCCGTGATCGACATTCTAAGAGAAAATTGTTTTTTATTTATATTTTCGCTCCTTTGGCTCCTACACTTCCTCTCCTTTTATTCTTATATAATTTTATAGCTGAGACAATTAGCATGTTAAAAATTTACTCGGTTAAAGAAACCTTTCGGTTAAAAAAAATAAGCAACACGACATTTCTAGTCGGACCGATCTTGGAATCTTATCCCCACTCTAAAACATTGTCAGAAAAGCGTTTTTCCGTCACGAGTTTTCACCCGATTACAATGAGAGGTGAAATTGGTCTTACCTCGCTAAATATAAAATAATCGAAATCCGCCAGCTAGAGTGAGAGCTACTATCCCCGCCTTGAACTCGGAACTACCCAGAATATAAAAACATTGATCAGAGTTCATTTTTCTATATTTTAAATATTTATTACTTATTATTATCTTATATTAAATTCTGAAAATTTTATTTAAACTATTTCTATCAGGAATAATTTTTAATCTCAAATATTAAAATTTTCAAAAATCTATTTTCTCCGATTGTAAGTAGTTCTCCCTGGATAGAGGATAAGTAATTTTCCTCCACTGAAATTTCTTCTACCCGTTTAGAGAATGATTAAAATCTTGAATTCCACTTCAACTCCAAAACGAAGTAAAAAATAACATTTTTTTATCTTTTTTTTCTCTCTCTTTCTCTTTGCTGATTTAACTTAAAATTAGAGTTTCTTTTATTCCAAAAAAAGAAAAAAAATTACCATTTTCCTTTCCGTCTGAATTCACTTTATTAGCGAAATTATTCCATGTCAAACGCCTAATAAGTATATAAATGTCGGCTGATCAAGATCAGTCAGTCAGACATTCAGAGGGCTGACTGCGATGCATTCAAGCGCGAAGTTCAGACCCCCAGAGCAATTATCAACATGTATTTATCTCTCATCTATTCTATTGACATTAATAAATGATTAATTTAATATTCGATTAATCAAAATTGGATCTTGTCCCTTCCCCCCCTCAACGATCCCTTTATAACATTCTAAATAAAT
This sequence comes from Anisolabis maritima, assembly GCA_010014785.2. Classification (NCBI taxonomy): domain Eukaryota; kingdom Metazoa; phylum Arthropoda; class Insecta; order Dermaptera; family Anisolabididae; genus Anisolabis; species Anisolabis maritima. The sequence goes on from JAAAKE020097233.1 coordinate 16,646, forward strand.
AATTTAGTTATATAAATACATTTTCTAAAAGTGAATTATTTCTATCATTCAATATGATATTTATTAAACTGCATGCCTTAGTATAATCAAGTTATCTGTAAGATTTAACAAAGTGTAATTGCCGGTTTTAATCATTGTCTAGTTGCTCGTTTATCTTATGGTCCTATCAGATCTAGGCGAGTTGACTGAAAATAATTACAAAATTACTCATCTGTTAACGACCTTTTCTCTCTCTCTCTCTTTGGAATAGTTGAAAATGAATCAATGGCTAAAGTAAGT
>JAAAKE020097244.1:0-29332 GCA_010014785.2 Anisolabis maritima
CACCTCGGGTAAATAAACGGGGACCCCGGTAGGTGGGCCTATACGGTCCAAATGAAATGAAAAAAAAAAAAAAAAAACCTTCCTATTTTGAAACACAAACAATTCAAAACATATAAAATTTATTGTGACGAATATAGAAAAAGTTATTTGATGTATGGAGGGAAGTTATGAGGTGGGATATCTTGGAATGCATCATGATGGGCGCTTGCCCCTTGTCCTTTTATATCACCTTTTGTGGTGGGATTAATTGGAAAAACCAAGTATGTAGGTATTACTATATTGCCACATTTTACTATAATTTTACACATAATAAATTTTATTTTTTAGTGATTTCGGTAACTTTTTTCCAAAACAGAATATTATATCAGGTGTTATTTTTGCTTGTACAAATAATTATAACTTTTTGCAATCATGTCGAAGAGAACCGGAATGCCCAAAAGATAATTATCATGAAATTCTCAGCAAGGTAATTAATTCATTTTAATTTTAAATTATTTTTTGTCTTTTCGGGGCATCTTTGCAATCCTAACACCCTCTTGGATCCCTGGGGCTAATTTAATTTATTTTGTTTCAGTATAATTTAAACTGTACTCTTCTGTTTAAAAAGTGTTCGTGGAATTTTATTGAATTTGATTGTTGTAAATATTTTAAAAATTTTCCTTCAATCACTGGTCAATGTTTAACTATGAATAGTTTTTTATTAACGTGCGTATGAACAATAAAATAAATAAGTTGAGTTATTGAAATAATTTATTATGTTATTTTTAGAAAAAAAGAAGATATGTTACCAATGTATAGCAATATCATTGATGGACGAGGATTTATCACTGCTGAAACAACTGTTCCAATAAAAGTAATTTTATTTTTTTTTTTTAATAAAAAATTTTAACTAAAAGTGAATGGTTTTAGGTCTCGATTAGATGGCTGTTTTCCCTTATATAAATGGAGTAAATTACTTGGCCAGTTTTCCCATTAATCGGTTGAAAACTGCTCGTAGACGGGCTAAAAAATTACTTTTGTTAAAAGTCATTCGGGTGGGAACTAGTTCAAAAGAATTTGTACTTTTTAAATCTTTTTTAGCACCTGAATCCATTTAGACTCCGTCCTTATTTATTTAAATTAATTGGTAGCCAATTAATTTTAATAAATTTTTGTCGTTCAGGACCACTAACCTTTGGTGCATGAAGCAAGACCTTTACTTTTGCACCAAGGGACAGGGCTATGAGTAAAACTAACTCATTTTAAAAAATAAATGGGGGAAGGGAGTAATCGGTCCGCAAAGACTTCTCGCATATGACAGACGCGCCATCTAACCTGCAAGGCGTTTTAATGCTGCTTTCCTTGTCGAAAGTTTATAAGAAATTCGGTTGTTTGAAAGGGATTTTTTAAAATAACAACTCCTATTTAGTGACTTTTAAAAGGCTTTTGTTTAAAATAAAAACAAATGATTAATTGAAAGGTAAAATCAGATGAAAGAAAATGAGCCAAGAAATCTGGATAAAAATGAATGAGACTTTTCCTCCTTCATGGTTCACATAAAATATTATGTCAATTGTCTCTCCTCAAATGGAAACAAATATTGTAAATGGTTGATTTTTATAAATTTATTTATTTATTCTTATAATTATTATATTTTTCAGTTATTTTTGTCTGCAAGGACTGACTCCCCTCCAATACATAATTCTGCCGATTTATCTCTTACCGAGGGCAATTTTACAATTTTTTTTTCAACTCAAGAAACAGAAAATGATGAAGATGTTATTACAGCGCCAATTGAAAAGCGTGGATGTCGTTTTCATTCTGAAAATGTACCGGGAAATTTATTCCCATATTATGGAGTAAATTCATGTATACTAACATGTCAAATTCGATATATGATTAAATGGTGCAACTGTACTCTCCACACCGTTCCAAATTTAAAATGTAAATATTTTTTTCAGGTATTTAAAGTCAATGAAAACCAAACTTGGCAACCAAATTTTTTATTTTAAATAAAGCTTTCATTAAGCCATTAATTATATGTTTAAGTGTTTTATTTCATTTAAGAATCATAAATTTAATGAACAAAATTTCTAGCTTTTCCAGGAGCAAGATATTGTGATATTAAAGGAATGGAATGCATATCAGGAAAGATAGATAAAATATTTCATGGTAACCCTGTTTGGAATATTGACGAAGACATCGGAGTGGTATGCAATGAATGTGTTGATACATGTACAGATCCAGAAATAAACTATCTCAATGATGATCTCTTATCATTAAGAAAGTAATTTTCCTTTTATTTATTTCTCAATTTAAAATATTTTCAAAACTTGATATATTCCAGGGCATTTATTCAAACAGGAAAAAGTGACTTATGACCCCTCTCCGAAATGATCAAATTTTCGATTTCCCTCGAAATATTTTTCTGGGTATCTAAGTGTCTGTATAGTTTTTATTTCATGGCATAAATAAAAACGAGCTGCTGTCCATTATTTAGCAAAAGATAATTATATATAGAAACCGTTAATCTTGCGTCATTGTTTTTTTTAATAATTTTTACATCATAATATATTGGACGACTTTAGGAGGGAGGATAGCAGCTGATAGGAGTCCTGGCATTCATAATATCTACTTACATACCCATATGCAAATGCCAAAATCATAAAAACAAATCTGAAATAAAATTTTTTTTGATTTTCCTAATTAATATTAAAAATGCGAAAAAAAATTTTCCCTATTTTTTTTTTTTAAGTCTGTCTCGGCATCTGTGGCCATTTAGCCTCCGTCCTTATTTATTTATAACAATTGGTAGCCAATATCTCCTATTGTTCTGGCGCCCCAAGCGGTTGCCTGTCAATACCGGTCTTGGTAGGTACGAAATCAGAGGATTCAGAGGAATTTCTCTTCTTTTTTTGTGGGTGGGAGAAAGAGAGAGGCGATGGTGTCTAGAGGAAAAAATTTCTCTTAGTTCTGGTGATTCACCTTGATGATAATCCTTCTTCTGCTCTTAAAAGGCAGACAAGAAAAGTATGAGAAAATATAAGAAAGGTTGGCAAAAAAATGTTTGTAAGAAAAGCCAATATCGAGGCGCCGAAAAAAATTTCACCCTGGGCACTAGATGGCTAAGGGCTGCTAATACAATACAAAAATTTACATATTTTTCAGTGAAAACCAAGGAAATGGACATGCAACATTTGGAATAAAAATGAATCATTTACCATCCACACGTTATAGAAGAAGTTTGCAAAAAAATCCTCTGGATTTAGTCGGTAATATTAACATTTTTATAATCTATTTGATGTTATTTTATTTATATTAAAATCTATTTTCAGTTTCAATAGGCGGAATAGCGGGACTTTTTCTTGGCGCCAGTATTCTTAGTTTTGTAGAAATTGTTTACTTTTTTACAATTCGTTTATTTTGGAATAAAAAATCTTTATCAAAAGTCACCCCACAAAAAAGTATAATTAATTTAAATATGAAACAATCGTTTTTTTCAAAGAAAGCGTTAATTTTTTGAATAGAATAGAATAAAAATCTAGTGTGACAATCATATCTCACAACTTCTCTTACCGTAATTTAGTTTTACGTGAAATGTAATTATTCAACTGGACTTTTTGGTTAGCCTATCTATATACATGTAAACAATGCTTTAAGTCTTACGCATTGCTTTTATCCATTAAAATATGAGCAATCATTTTTGCTGTGGTTTTGCTTCTCATATAAAGTATCCGCTAATATAAATGTTATTTAAAATAAAAAAGATTTGTCTTTTATGTGCTGTAAGATTAGTAATTTAGTAAATGAAAATAAAAATTTGTATGTATTCTTACTTACTCTAAAAAGCATTAACTGAAGATATATGTGAAGTAGTAAGGATAATGAACAGAATCTTCAGAAGGATTTGACGAGAACTGAAGAGGACCATTCCTAAAAAAAAGAATAAATGTTATTAAAAACAAAGAAAAAAGAAAACGGAGGTTTACCATTTAATTAAAATAAAAATTATTCTTCTCTAATACAGTGATTTAATTTAACCATTTATTGATTACAGAGACAGAAGATTAAATGATTTTATTAGATTTGTTTCGAAAATTTGATTTATTTATGCAAAAGATTTTATGAGAGTTCTAAGAAAATAATGAATGAATATAAGTTAAGGAAAAATTTAAAATCAGATGGAAGGAGCTTTATTATTTAAGAGTAATAAGTAGGACTGAATTGTATAATAGACTTTGGGTAGCCTTGAACAAATCGAGGACTCAGACTTGGAATAAAAAAATAAATAGGGTATGGTCCCCCGTTGAATTATCTTATTTATTTATTTTTAAATTATTATTGAATTAAATAGAGAAAATAATTAAACAAATTTTTTGTCTGGGCTTCTTCTGAAAAATCTGGTAAAAATATTTTAAGGTCATGTATGACGCAGTAACCCTTGCATATGCGACCCCTGGCCCCTTTAATTTAATTAAAATAATTAAATGTTCCACATTTTGATTATTCCACGATTCCCTGAAATAGTTTTTTAAAATTGTGTTGAAACTCCTCTATTTGCCCTTGCAAAAAATTGACCCGCCATATTTTTTAATAATCAAATTAAGCCTACATCAATTAATTTCTATTTGTTGTTCATCTTATCTTTTTCGCGTTTGGTGATATTCATTCTCTTCTCTCTACCAATTTTTAACTCTATCCTTTAAAAATACATGTGACCATGTATGTATTCTAACACGATATAAATAAAAAGAAAACATGCTAATTTAATAAAAATTATCTCTCAATATCATAGTTTGAACTATTTTTCTCACAATTGAATGATCAGACGCTATCAACAAAACGTATTCTGATCGGTTGACAATCAAGCGTAAGAAAGAATCGCAGCTAATTTAATTTATATCAAAATTATTTTTATTTTATAAAATATTTTTATATAATGTATTTAATTTGCTGAAATATAATAAACTATATTTATATTGTATTATAAAAATGTGGGAAAGGATTATTTTATAATTTTTTTTTATTCCTTTAGGAATATGCCTACTGCCTTTTCCCGCTCCTTGTATCTCATATCAGATTAACAAAAAAGTTTGAATAAAATGCCACTCCTGTGTGAGAGCGCTGGCATCAGCCCAAGTGTCAAAGTCAAAGTGCAAGCAGCCCAACATGACATAATTTTTGTTTTTTTCTATTTTAAAATGTTTAAAATGTTTCTATTTATTATATTTTAAGTTGTTTAAAACAAAAAATAAGAATCATGAGTTCAGCCGATTTCTTTCCTCAAGAAATTACAAAAAAGCCGTTGGCACTAATCGGTCTCAGTGGGTTAGATATACAAAATAATCCAATTCACAAAAATATTTGGGAACAATTCACAAATAATCGACGAAACGAAAGGACACCGATACAATTTAAAATTCTTGAAAGCGAACATCAATTTCCCCCTTTAAAACCAAAGGTATTTTTCATTAAACTTTTCCTCACCACTTCAAATGAATATTTTCTACTTTTTTTTAGAGAAGTTCCTATGATTGGTATATTCCAAAAGGAATTCTTAAAACAAATTGGATGAATAAACATCTTAACGAAATTCCCGCTGTAATTGTCATCTTTTTTGAACTAGAATGGGATGATCCCCAATGGAATGAGAAAAAAATGGAATTTGTTTATGTTGTACAAGCTATTAAGTAAGATTTTTCTCTCATAATATATTCATTTTAATATTACAAAATCATTGTAGATATTCATTTAAATCAGGAACCTAGCTAACATTTTTAAAGGAAAAAAGGCGAGAAAGGTCTAAAATACCTAATAAATTTTGAATCTTTTGTTCCAACAAAAGGTGGAAGTATTGTGCATGCAATTGAATAAATGTATATAAAATTTCCAGACGACATTTTGTTTTCATCTTTCAAATCTTTGAAAATAGAATCAATGTTATATATTAATTTTCCTCATTAAATATGTATCTATATGAAATTGATATATATATATATGAGAAGTATTCAAAATTCAATTAATTATATTTATATAACTATACATCTTATGTCACAATATTTATAATGTACATACTATTGATACATCAAGGATTCATTGTGCTTCAATGATTAAACCAAGACATTTCAAATTATTTTCACTATTAATCATAAATTTAGTTTTTTTTTTAAATTATAGAATTTATTTTGAGATTATATATATATTTTATAAATCAAATTCTCCCTGCAATCATGATAAGACTCTTAAGAAGGTAAAATTGTTATTTATTCTTGTTATAGGAGAGGTCTAGAAGGTCGAAATACCCGTTTGGCAGTAACTTTAATCCAACAAGCAGCTCCTCTACCCACTGGAGAAGATCTTTTTGCTGCCGAAAGGGCGGCTGCTTTATGCTCAAGTTGTGATCTCAATACTAAATCGCTTTTCGTGCTTCCACAAGGAGACCATCTTCAAGGTTATATTCTAAGGTGATTTTCTTTTTATACAGTAATAATTGCTTTTTTTTCTAATTTTTCATTTTTATTTTTAGATTAGAAAATGCTTTTTATGAATTGGCACAAAATTATTACCATCAAGAGGCGAAAACTATTAAAATGCACCGGGACCATTTAAATAAAACCACACATCATTATCTATTTGTACGTCATCAATTTAAAATGGGTTTTTTAAATGAATTAAAACAAGATCGTCAAGCAGCTTCGACTCATTATCTCCAAGCATATACTAATCTTTTGGAATTACGTATGGTCGATACTAATATTTTGGAAATTAAAATTGTGGCTGGAATAATAAATTATAAATTATGCAAATTAATGTTTCAATTGAGTTTGGCACGAGATGCGATTACGCAATTCTTAAAACATATCGATTTGTTCAAATCAAAAACCGGTGCTAAAGAGTTGATTTTCGAACATTATGCCTGGTTGGCGAAACAATTTACGCTGTTTGGTGATGTGTTTGATGAAGCAATCCGCCAAGGATTGCCTGCTATTCAGACACAGCATCCCGGATTTTATTATCAGATGGCGGCGACCCACCTATTTGAACGGAAACGAATTTCCGAGCAGCTCCAATGCGATAGTAATGTTCCTCTTCAACCAAACCCTCTCGACGGCCAAGTGGAGTTTTATGGACAACGTCCTTGGAGACCTGGGAAATTGAGTGCTGAGCCTCCCGATACAAGTCTCGAAAGAATGGCGATCAATGCTCTCCAACATCAAGAACGTCAAGTCAACCATTGCATGTTAATCATTACACAATATGGAAATGCCATTTCACAATTTAAAAAATATAGATGTCCTCGAATGCGAAGGCAATTAGTCGTCCAAATGGCAGAGGAATACTATTCCGCTCGAGATTACGGAAAAGCACTTACTCTTTTAACACACATGATCTGGGATTATAGAACTGAAAGATGGTGGCTTTTACTCTCTAACATCATCAATAGAGCATTAAAATGTGCTTATTTAACTGCTAATATCCAAGACTATGTAACGTTAGCTTTTGAATCACTTTCCACTTCGATTATAAACATTGATAAAGAGGCTATATTCAAAAACCTTTTTCTGGTGTTGGACCAAATGCCACCCACCGAGCCAAAAGGAATTCATCATTTGCCGGTTGAAGATTTGACAAGAGCTCGAGATCTTTGGTCCCAACCCACGGAGAGCGAACAAATTATTATTGAAACGGGGAATATTTTATCCTGTATTGAATGCAAAGCTAGATTTATTCGAAACCGATTTGAAGCAGAACAAAATGTACAAATTGAAATTTTTATAAGAAGTCGATGTCCAATGGATATTGAGTTTACTAAATTATCAGTAACAATGAACTCCGCTAATGCTACAAATGAATTTGCAGTCAATGCTGATTTGATTTTCCATTCCAATGAAGTTAAACGTTTCGTTTGTGAATGGAGCCCCGACTTTAGAGATATTGGACATGATATTCAATTAAATGCAATTCTCCTATATTTAGGTAAGTAAAAGTTAAGTTTTAAGAATTTAATATAACTTTAAAGAGCACTTTATAACCGTCAAAAGCGTGTGCACGTTTTTGTGGGCATAATTCAAAATTCTCTTTCTTCAACAAAAACAAAAACCATTTTAGTGTTCATGTTTAAGAGCATACATTTGGGTTCTAAAAAAAAATTAATCTATATAGTTATTTTAATAAAAATTAAGTGGAAATTCACGAGATAGAAGGTCCAGGAAGGCCTCTAAGTCACCTTGACGTTTAAAATCACTTATACACATACATGCTGAGAAAATCAAATTAAAACTAACAGAATGAACAGAAAGTTTGCTTATCTCAGGATGCATGAATTTTAATATGGCTCAGAGGCAATTTTATTTATGTACCTGTGATTTTTAAAGTCTGAAAGGTCCAACAACTTCCGACACATTGTTTCATAAAAGCATTTTATATTAAAATAAAGCAAGCTTTTTTCTCTTACCAAATTAGTTGCACCTATGGTCGTTATTCCCACAAAATTTTCATTTAAAGTTGTTGATGTGGCCTTAGATGTTAGACAAAAAATTTGTATTCGCTTCATTTGTAATCTCGTAGCTCTGTCCACTCATAGCAGAGATTTTCACCAGATTTAGACCTAAAAACAAATGAAAAATAAAGATTACCTGGATAGGCACGACATTGAAAGGGTTAATATGTAATATTACCCATCTCAATAAATTCTTATTGATAGAGGTTAAGCTATAATCAATTTTCAGAGGATTTGCCTTAATAACAAAGTCCTCAGAGTTCAAGTTATTATTCAAATTATTATTTATATTTATGCCATGTAAATAAAAATGACTTCGACTCAATGTGTTTACTTGTACTCACACCAGAAATATTATAAAGGAATTTTTAAAAATGAAAAAAAGAATGTATTTCATTTTTCTTATTAATATGATTTAATATTAAAGATGAAATTTACTTTAAAATTCTAATATTCTACTTTAGTTCACGAAAAGGAGGTTTTCTTTAGCCAAATCAGATGGAGAGATGATCACAGTGCATATTCAGCAACTCAACTGGATCAAGTCAAACCAACTGAAGACAGGTTGGTGATTGTTCGGACTGGTCTCAGTAATTAAATGGAAGGGGAAGTCGAGCATGACATGAAGAGAGAGAAAAATTAAAATAATCTTTTTTCTAATCACTTAAAAACAATTCTAGAAATTCCCAAAAATAATAAATACAGACCGACTTTAATTCATAATAAATCGAATGTTAATATTAATTAAAATTAAAAATATAATATGGTATGTCTGTTTATGTATAAAAAAATAAAAGTAGGGAAAGCACATAAAAATTCTTTATTTAAATAAGAAAAACCATAAAAATATTTTATAAGCTCTTTAGCATGACTAAGAAATAATAATATTTTAAATATTTATTCAAAAGGCGAATTAAAAAAAAATTATAAATTATTAACTTAATTTAACTTCCTCAATAGGATGTCTGATAGATATCGTATTTAGAGAAATATGAAAAGTTATATCGTATCAAAAAAATTCTCAAATAAAAATTTTGGTAATTATTTTTATAGCAACTTTTGTTAAAAAAATTTTTCCAAATATTTATCAAACTATTGAACATCTATAAATATTTTTATATAAAAGTAATAATTATTCTCTTATACCTGCCTATTTAAGAGAAAGTATATTTTTCACTTAACTATTTATTTTTAAGGTGGAAAAAAACGAATGGCAATTTTAAAATTTGCTGGTATTTCGGAAACGAATCAGACAGTTTTGCAATCGAAATCGTCACTTGAATTAAATTTCTTCTCCCGTCAAGAATTCGAAGCTATCACTCCTCTTGCAGTCGCACATATCGTTCCCCGTGCTTCTAAGGTATTATATTAAAATTTTCAATTAATATATATATATATATTATATTTTTAATTTCTTAAATTAAGATTTATTTTAAAGTTTTCCTCTGAAAAGTGATCTCCGTAAAAAAACATCCTTTTCAACCTCATGCTTGCGACTCAGACTCCGGGACAATATAGTTTTGTCATTTTTTTTAGTTTTGATCACCCCTCTGTGCTCTTGAAATAGGTCACTGCCTGAGTACGAGTTCAATTGGCTGTGACCCCAGCTGCAGGTTTAGGAATAATATAGAGCAGTTTTTGCCTTGCGACCCAACTTCACCATTTTCTCGCTTTGACACCTAGAGGTTATCATTTCGTCCTATAGGTTAGAAACGCTGCTATAGAATCATCTAGAAATTTCATATGATCTACTTTTGGAAATGTTCAAGATGTAAAAATTGTTTTTAAAAATTCAAACTATTGAAAAGGTCAAATTATTTTTAAATAATCTTAAATAAAAAAGAACTTTTTCTCTTATAAGATTTAAAATTAATTCCGACGTTTTAATTACACCACAAAAATAATCTCTCAGTATTGCTTTTAACATAATTTTAATATCCAAGATTCTAAATGTCTGAATAGGTATATAATTATGTGTATGTGTATTAAAACAAATCTATATACCTATACTAATATTTAAGTTGGTTTTTTCGATGAGAAAAATCTTTCCTGTGTTATAATTTGAAAATAAAAGCAGAATAATAGGCCTGATGATGGTACTTTATTGTTTAACCAAAATCGCCATGCGGTATTAGAACGTTTTTAATTAATATATTCGTACTATTTTCAATAAAAGACAAGTAACTACTTAAGAAGATAATTTAAAATGCCTTTCTAATGTTTAACTTTAATGAAATTTTTTTTTGGAAACCTGGACACATTTCAGAGAGAATAAAATTTTTTTTTTCTCTAATCAACATATTTCTTGTAGGTAGCGTTCACTCCCCATTTTCAAGAGCCAGCTCTCCTTGGTGAATGGTTTCCAGTATATCTTTCACTTAATAATAAAGAATCCCGAACAATTAATAAAGTCTCATTTGAGATTAGTTTAATTAGTAATGCAGAAGATCCAAGTATTGAACAAGCAAGTAAGAATTTATTATAAATATTAATATTAAATATGCTTTAAAATTACTCATTTAAAACTCTCAAAAATTTATTAAAACAAAATTTAAAAAGAAAAAAATCGATTTCTTTATTATTAATTTAGGCGATTACACGGACATATCTCTGCCTGAACAAATTTGGGGCTCTCAGGACATCAGCCCCCCGCGCAATATTACAAGTACATTTTTTTTCAACCTCATTTTCATATTTTATTATTATTATATTAATAATTTATTCATTATTATTATTTATTTAGTTCCACATATAAAAATAGATGTCTTGAAATTCCTAAAATTTTTTTTATGATGTTAGTAATTTTTTTTTTTAATCTTATTTTTTGTAGCCTTAAATGATTAATAAAAATATTCAATAATTAATAACATATATAAAATTTCACCATTCAGAATAAAAACAAGATGATCGCCAAATTAGTTATTTAAAAAAGTTTGATTTGATCTCCTCACAGTACGTCTTAAAATGGACTCATTAAGGGGCAAAGGGGCAATTATACCCTTCTCGAATTTTCTCATAGAGAAAAATAAATCCTACATTTATAGATAGAGTTATCAATATTATTAGTAATCGTAGACTTTCCATTTGTATAAATTGCTTTGTTCCAAGAACAGTTGCCCACCGTTTAAAACTGACAAAAGCATATCTTATATGAAATGATCACCCTGTAATTTTTCATTAATATTTATTTATTTATTTAATATTAATTTTCCAAAATACCACCAAAAAACTCAGAATTTAAATTAGAGAATTTGTTTTTCGTCTTAAAACTTCTCATATAATAAATAAAAGTTAATCTTATTCTCTAAATATCATTTAAAATGGTGAAATTGTAATGGTAAAATCTTTTTTTATTTGCATGGTAAGTGATGAAGAGCATTTTAATAAAATTAGATTTTTTAATTCGTTCATTCTTAATTTAGATTTTCTTTTTTTTTTTCTTAGATTTTTTTTTTTGATTTTTTTAAACTTTTTTTTTGTGTTTTATAAATTAAAATTTTAATTTTTCAGCTCAGATTTGTATCGACGCCAATCGAGAACTTGTTTCTTTGCCAATGACTTTGGCTCTAGGAGATTTAGAAGTTAACCAAGGAAGCGAAAAGAAATTTTATATACGTGCACATCGTGTCGGCAATCGTAATATCCAAATTAAGGTATTGAAAATTATATTAAATAGGCAGTTAATTTTCTCCTTAATCCTGTTTTGATCAGGGCACGTTAATATATTATTAGTATTACAATTATGAATAATATATTATTTTCATCATTTAACTTGGTACAATAACTATTCACAATTTGATAGTGTATTACTAATTGGAGAAAAATTGTACCTTGATATCTAGAACATGGATGTCAAACTCATTTGATCATGGAGACTACTTTTCTTACATTTGTTAATTCAAAAAGGACTGCAAAAAATTTTTTTAATAGAGCTGTAATTTTTAAGATTAAAAACTGGACATAAATTTCACATATATACATATATAAACAAATAAAAAAATTACCCTTGGCGTAGCAAAGATTCATTCTTATAGGAGAGAAGAGCTCTCTCTTTTATCGTGTTTTGAATTATTTTTCATTTTATTTAGGTGAGGTAGATAGCGGAAGATTTATATATAGTAAGGGTAAAGATGAAAGAGCGGGGCAGCTAGTTTTATTTCTTTTATTTATTATTGTTCTTTTGCAAGTTTTTCCTTTTACATTTAAACATTAAATTTTTGTATTTATTTTTTTTCACTATTTTCTTTATTAAATAGGGATGGAAAAAAAATGGAAGCTGCATGGCTTCAATTTTGGCATCCTTATGAAAATGCAAAATTTATGACATTTTCTTTATTTCGGGGCCTGCGAGTCTAGGATATATTCTATTATGTATTTAGAAAGGTTGTTGGTTTTAGGCAACAAGCAGACCTAGATACCGAACACTACAGAAAAATATTGTTTTCGTTTGCTGCTAAATGCTAAATAAAATTTTTACCAGGTGCTCTATCCAGTTTTTGTTATATCAAAGTTGGAAATAATTTTGGATCCCATTATAATATTTCTCTTCCCCGGACCTTCCCCGTGAAGCTTCTAGAAAAAAAAAAAAACATTAACTAGGTTATTTAATTTTTTAACAATCCCACGTAGCCGCCGAGAGGTTAAAGATATTGACATTAGCAAAAGTGATAACCTTAAAAACCAAGAAACGTAGAATAACCTTCAAAGCAAAGGGATGTAGGTTTGGGTCTCAGGCAGTCCAATGAAAATTTATTTATATCAATTGGAACCCAATTGATATAAATAATTATACCTGGATTATATGTATCGTAATTAATATATATATCATTTAAAGTAGTAAAATAGTATATCATTTAAAGACTAAATGACCTCAGATACCGAAAAGACTAAAATAAAACCTCCCCATATTGATATTTTTAAAATTACCTCTGACCTCTGAGGAACATGATAGAGAATAAATTCTTAAATGGATAGTTGAAGATAATCTTAAATTTAATTATTTTAATCTTTTTTTTTTAATAAGATAATTTCTAGAACTTAATTTTTATAATTAATAAATAAAAAGAATAGTTTATTTTAAGAAAGAAGTAGAAAAAGTGGGGGTACTTTATATAAATTAAAAAAAAAAGGAAATTTTTAAACATTAGAATGATTCTTTCCCTTTACGAAGTTAAATTTCTGATTAAAATGTTAATTGGTTTAATTAAATTTATTTTTCAAAGTGGCCTTTTGGTTTTTTTCACTATAATCAAATATCTAATTATTATATTTTGTTATTTTAATTCAATAAATATCGGAATAGAAGATATTAACATTATGATATTGAACCAAGAAAAGGAAAGAATAGAAATGAAAGAAAATAATGATTATCATCAAGGAAATATTATGCCTAATAGTTTATCCCATCTGGACCCGGATCCTGAATATGTTATGAAAGTTTTTGAAGAAGAATTAGATGTATTTATTGAAGAAATTGTTGAAAAAGAATTTTCGTTGCTTCTTGAAAGAATTATAGATAGTGGATTTGTTCATCCTCTACATTATGAAGATCAGTCCAAGAATATAGAAAGCAATCAGGAAGTTTTTCATTCTGCAGATGAAGATCAAATGAAGTATATTGAAATGAAAGACAGAGAAGAATTTCATTCCGCAGAAGAAAAATAAAATGAAAGCAAAAAGGAAGAAAAATTAAATTAAAATAAATTGATTATTTTTTTAATTAGATTTTAGATATAGAGGCAATAAATAATTAAATTAATAATTTTAAAAATATATTAGAATTAGAACAAAATTTTAAAAATGACTTATGAAATACCAAATTTGCTGTGGCTAAAAACAAAAAAAAAATTTTATATTTTAAAAATTTCCTTTTCTGTAAATAACACAGTCAAAATTCCTCACCGTCAGGTACTAATATAAATTATTATAATATGTTAATTTTATAATTACTTAATAATTAATAAATATCGGATGCATGTGCGTCTTTTTTTATTTTTCATCCAGCGAGCTTCCCTTGGGAGTTGTGAAGTCCCTAAAGGGAGGGCAAGTTAAGGACATACACGAAAAATCTAGTGCTAAGGACAAGACCCCGAAATAGAATTGAGACCCACTTGGTAACTTTAAAAAGGTCAAACAAAAAATGTAAAATTTTAGTAAGAACTGACACAAGCGAGAGAAAACCCTAAAAAAGTTCGACATAGTGAGTGACTCCTAAACGAAAAAATTTGGTTGAAGGACAAATCTTGTGCTTTACTTTTACTCTATGGGGCGCCATAAATCTAATATTAAAAATAACAGTATTAAACAAATAAATACTTTATATGTATTCTTAAAAGTGATTTGATAAAAGAAAGATTTCCGAGATATATGATGATTTTCTTATCAGCGGCTCTTTACAAAAAAAAAAAGTGTAAAAATATTTTTTTTTTATAACTCTATAAATCTCTGCCTTATCTCTATTTCCAAGATTACATGATTTTAATTCTTTTCACTTTTTTCTTATTCATTTTACATAAATAATTAATTAAGAATTCTGTCATAATTTTCTCTCTAATAAGTAATTTTATTTTTATTAAACAAAAAAAATATTTTGATTTTTTCTCCTTTGCTTGATACGACTATTTTTAGATTCTTTCCTTATTATTATATATCTATCTATACAATAATATAAAGATAAATGTTTGCCTTGACAAGGTGCTGATTGGCTAGTGAGTGTCATAATGACGTAATGACATAATCATAGACTGTGAGCAGAGATTGACATTTATTTCTAACAGTGATGTTAAAACTAATATATATGGTGTACTGGTTTAATAGATAAATTAAAATGTTATTTTTCTTGTTACTAAAATGGCCTAAAACGAATTAATAAAATTTCAAAATATATTTTCTGCGATATAAATAGATATTAATAATAAATAAATGAATGCATTTATTTATAGAACCTGAACTCTCTTTTCCTTCAAACTTTTAGGTTCGCGTTCCACCAAAAAAATTCCGAATCATCATACCCTAGCCTGGTTTTTATGTATAGACATCGGATCTAAAATGATATAACATTAACAGGAAAAAAAAAATTTTAATTCAGCCTCGTCTCTTTTCTCTCATGGTGCCTTTATAATCTTTTCAATATTTTATCTTAACTTTTCTCTTTAATAGGGTCTCAGACCTACCTACCCCCTATGAATACATATTTTTTACAGACATTTTTTAAAGGCTCAAGTACATTCATCTTCGTTTTGATCTCTCTTTTATAAAAATATAGAAGATAAATAAATTAAGAAATAGTGATTCTAGTTTTTAAAATTTTGTATTTATTATTTCTAAAGAACAAAGCCAAACCTTTCCAATAGTATTAGTAGTTGAGTACATAACACAGATTATGAAAAAAAAATTATTTGTATTGCTTTGAATAATGAAAATTACTATTAAATTTTCAAATATAAATTCCTAAAAAAAATGAGGATATTCTTGCACTGCGGGATCGGTATAAAATTTTTAAATATTTTTCTCTATTCCAGTGGTTTCCAACCTTTTTCGTTAATTCTCCTTTTTCAGGAAACTACAGAATATAATTCCTCTTTTCCAAACAAAAAGAAGGTTGCAATAAAAAAATTAAAAAATAAAGTTTTTCTTTTACTTCTTTTAGTGCCTAACTGTAAAAAAAAAAATTAAATAAATAAAGTAGTTAGTGTAAACGGTTAGGTTAAGATTCAAAACATAAATAAATAAATGAATGAAAAAAAAAAAAAAATCAGAGCAAAAAAAGTTTATAATGAAAATTATTTTCTTTTATTAAGTATCTCGATTCTTCATCACTTCTCTCCTGAAACACTAAAATTACCCCCTTGTTGGGATCCTATGCTCTATTCTAAGGGTAATATAGAGTAGAAGTTAACTCTGATTCGAATCCACCTTAGAGAAAAAATGTAAATAATAAAATCTATCAGACTTTCTATGAAAGGAAGCGGATAGCAAGGAAATTTCTCCCTAAATTAAACAACATTGGAGTTAATCCCTTAGGCATATGACTAAAGAGAATAATCAACAAAATTCAATATAGTTTATCATTGTTTGTTTTTTCTAGATATCGTATATTTTGGATGATCCTCAGCTGACCAACGCCGAATCGGTGATGGCTTCCTGTGTGTCCGAGCACCATCTCACCATTCCGGTTGTCATTCCATTTGATGTCACAGCAAAATTCGCAACGATAAAATTCGATCCAATTTCTCGGGCGTTTGCAAGAGAACCGTTCCTTCTGATGCCCAATGTTAGTTGTCTCTCTCCCGTTCCTCTCGAGATTCTCGATTCTTCTGTCGAATTGGTGAGTTACTTTTCATTTTAGTTTATTTTAATTTGAAAAGATTAAGCATGTTCTGTTAGCTAGGATATCTATCATTCTATATATAACTATAGTGAAAATTAGGCTTAAATCATCATCTTACTTAACTCGGGACCAAGTGAACTGAAACCTCATTGCGACTAGTAGAAACTCTATACAAATAGGCTTATATTTAATTATTCTTACCCTTTTTTAGTCTCAACATGCTCGTTTGGTGGATTCGAAACCTGGCCCATCGCAACTACGTGGAGTTTGTCTTGCTCGAGGTGAAATCGGTGCTGAAGCCTTGTGTATCCAAATGCCTGAGACCAGCGAGCAACCAGTCGCCCTTGGCATTTACACCCTCCAATGGAGACGGTAATATAATATAAATTAAAATGTTATATATTCTAATTATAAAGAAGGAATTTAAAAAAAAATTGAAATAAAATACTGTATCTAAAAATTAAAAAAAAAAAAACAAATAGCCATGTTAATCCATTCAAGATTCTTTGAAGATAATGAAATAATGGGATGTAGAATCATCATTTTCGAATCAACTATAATTAATTATTAAACTTAGAGAAAAACCTTTCAAATATCAAAATTTGTGAGAATTTCTTAATGACTTTTATTATGAGAAATTTTTTATATATTTCTTAGTTTTTGAGAGAAAAAATAATCATAATTTGTGAGGTAGCATGTCTATATTCCATTACTGTGGTCTGTCATCCCAATGTCATACAATAACAGAATAATGGTTAAAACTCTTTCATTTTGGTTTAAAACCCTTTGCTTTAAACCCTTTTGTCTTCTTAATAAAAATTATAATAAGAATAATGTAATACATTCATAATTTAGAGTCAGTTTGATGTGTGCTAGTCATATCAGTAAATTCTTCCATGAAAATTGAAACTATTCTTTCCCTCTTTCATGCAAATCTTAATACAACATATGATTTCCTCTACTAAATCACTATCAAAATTTTTCACGTTTTTCCAGGGCTCGAAATGGCTCGTCAGACTCAGAATTGGATGAGAATTGGTCATCTTTGGTGACAAGCAGCAGTGTAACTATGCCCACTGTGCAAGTCGACCCGGCCCCACTCTATATAGAGATGACAGCTCCACCCCATGGATGGGTGCATACACCAATGCCAGTTGCTTATCATCTTTATAATCGCACCAACGGACTTCTTCAGATCGATTTGGCAATGGATGCTAACGACGCCTTCATGTTCGCTGGTCATAAACAGGTGTTTATTTTATTGAACTAATTAACTAATTTTAACATTAAATTAACTTCATAAATAATTAAATTATATCTATTAAAAAAATCAATTACTGAGCATATATTGAAAACTAGTAACAATTTCAAATGAGTTTCCTAAACTTTTAAAATTAGAAGATAACTCCAGAATGTCCAAAGAATGTGGCTTGTTTTTGTAATGCCACTTAACAATCAAGTTGTTTAACGTATGATGAAAAAATTAGAATAATTAGTCTCTAAACTAGTCTGCTAACAAACTCGACAAAGATTTTAGTAAAATTATACTTCAGTGAGATATGGACCTCAAAGAAATTATCTTAGATAAGAACATTTTAGCTCCTATCTTCTGGAATATGAAGAAATCTGTTCATTTGTATATGTAGGGTGAAGTAGTCGACTTTGAGCAAATATTCTGTAGTTCTTGTTATAAACTCAGAATAAACAGGTCGTGGCACGGGGAGGGTCTAGTCTGAGATCCAGGCTTTGAAGGCGGGAATACCATTCAGCTCTCGGAGGCCTTTGATATTTTATTTCTACGGCTTCTGGGAATTATCTCTCTAAATTTTTTTTTATTTTTGTTTCAGTTACAACTAAAGATTTTACCCGAATCTTTTAAAACCTTAAACTACAATCTCTACCCTCTACTCTCGGGTTTGGTAGCCTTGCCGAAATTACGCTTGAGTTTAGAAGATACCCGACAAACTCAATTAGTAGAACTACTTGATCGATCAACACCTTCGCATGTTTATGTTATGGTATTATTATTATTATTATTATTATTTTTTTTTTTATTATGTAAAACCTTTTTTTAATAGACATTTTTGTTTACAGCCTCAGGGAAAAGGAAACGGAAATACATCAACTATCAGAGTCTCTTAATTTAAAAAATAGAACCCTTTTCTTCTAGTTCTGTGAAAATATATAGAAATATTATAAAAGTTTCTTCTTCTATATAAGAAAAAAATCAATTAGTCTTTTAATATATTGAATTAAATTTTTCTTTATTATCTTATTTTCATTTTATAAATTATTCACATGATTTTCTCTTGCCTCATTTTTTAATTTCAGACCAAGAACATAAGACCTAAAATTGATTTAAATCACAAGGATTAATATAAAATAAAAACAAAAATGAACAGGTGTGGCCTCTGGATAACTGTCTCTTCTAATATTTTTGCTCGGTGCACATGTGAGATGAGATTTGTTGAACGTATTTTTATAAAATTTCATATTTATGCTTCAATCATAAATATCTCAATTTAATCCATTTTTGGTAAAGGAATGAGTTTAATGTTGTGATATCTTTTTTTTTAGACGGATCTGTACCATAAATGGAAATTTAGATATTTATGTGTGAAGTTTAAATATGAAATTTCTTAAGGATTCGTTCAACCTTATTTTCTCTTTTCGAGTCCATAGACTGACAGAAAAATAGCATGTTAAAATCAGTTAATTCCTTTTAAAAATAGTCTAAATCGTGCTCAGCTTTTAAAATCTCGAAAGGAAAAAAAGGAAGCTATGATCGGTAAAATAGATCAAATGAAAATCGGCAGGAAAAAACTTAGATGGAGGAGGGTTCATGTGTAATCTGCCATGGGTGCATGGCCCTTTTCATAAAATTCAATCTCCTTTATACAATTAAAGCTTTCCTTATCATATCTCATTCAGAATTATCAAAACTAGCATTTATTATATTTTTATTTAATGGATGAGAGTGAAAAAAAATGTAAAAATACATTAATTTATTGTTAATGAAATAAAAATATCTTTTATCTGAATCTTAAATTTATTAATACAGGTCCTGTATTTAAAAAGTTGATTATCTTTTCCCATACATGTTCTATTTTTATAATTTTTGTGGCACTAAAATCCCCCCTCGCCTTTCCAAGGATCCTCTAGCTTATAAAAATAATTTTATTTTTTTCATTCAATTTTTGCTTTTCTCTTTCAAACAAAAAAGTTAAATTTGATTTAAATAATTAGTGTAAGCTCCGGTTCGCACCTCTAGGCATCCTTTCTTTCATCCCTCTTGCTCTATTATTTTCATCTTCTAAAGCAATGAATTTATAGTGATGTCATTTTTAAGAGCATTTTTTTTTCTTTTATTTGGCTGTTGGCTTTCCACCATACTGCCATACAATGTGTATGGAATAAAATAAATTTTACACTAAATACAATACATAAAAATACATGATTTTAATAGACACTATAAAGCACAGCATCAAAATAACAAATAAGGAAAAATGAAGCTGCTTCTTGGGTCTGAGCTACGAAAAGAATATGTGAATAAGAAAAAAGGAAGAATCAGAATACAGCATGTTAGGTTACCGGTTGTGAAATTTGTGAATAAAATTAGAGCAAAAGCTTTAAACAGACGAGAATTCAGAGAATATTGTGAGTTGTTAGATTTGGAATATGGTGAACTTGTTCTTCATTGTGAGGTGCGCTGGCTTTCTAAAGGATAGGTACTCAGTAGATTTTGGAAATTGAAAAATGCTGTTTATAATTTTTTAGAACTGGAAAATCAACTACTACTAAGTTATTGCAGGTGTCATTTGAAAGTCGTTTTCATGATTTGGCTAAAGAAGAAAACTCTATGCTTGCATTTATAAACCCATTTTTATTTACAGTGAACAAAACACGAGATGTCTAGTAATATAAATACAAATAGAACTAATTGATTTAAAAACAAATTCATTCAAAAATGAAATTTGATAATCTTATTTCAGATCAAAATTCTTCTGATACGAAAAATTTCTGGCCTTCATTATCTTGTTGACATTTCCCAGAACTAAGAAAATTTGCAAAAAATTATCTATGTCGTTTCGGAACGACATAGAGATGTGAACAAGTATTTTAATCTATGAAATTGATCAAAAGCAAAACGAGATCTCGAATGACTGATTCAAATTTGAAGAATTCTCTGCTGCTCTCAGTAACAAATTTAACACCAACCATTGAAAGACTTGAAATCAAAACAGACTCAAAAGTCACATAAATATTTATGTGCTGTAATAGAAATTGCTTACATACAATAATTAAATAATTTTAATTATGTTTATAAACATACTTTTATTAAAAATATTATTAAGGATATGCTTGGACTCCTCCTGGCGAGCAGAGAGAATAGACGACTCAAAATTCCAACCTGAACTCGATCTCGATGCGCTATCTCTCTCACCTTCACCAAACGAAACTCTTTGGCAGCTGTAGCACCATCTACGGTTTCCACGACAGCGGTTGACCTCTCGTCCAAGAGATGATCTCTCACTATTGTAGATTGGTGCTCCAATAAACATTTAAATTATTTCCGTGTTTAAGTTATTCTTTTCCCTCCCCTAAGCGAAGCAGATCCTACCCCTATCCCTATTTTCCAACCCCAACCATGAACGAAAGAAAGTATAAAAGGTGCTTGAGTTATATGGCGCATCTAAACTCATATGAGAAAAAATGGCGCCATAGGTGGGCCACCATAGGTATAAACATTTAAGTGTTAAAAAAGTATTCAAAATGTAATTTCATATAGTCCATCTTTATTCCAACATATCTTGTTGGGTTCAAATTATCATCTCCACAATGCTGAGAGCTCGAGAACAATACTAAAAAAAATTAAGATAAAATTTTAAAAAGGGAAAAAATTCACACAATGAATTAGAGGGAGGGAAAGGGCCAAAACCGAAAATGAATTATTGCTAAGAAAAAATTATACAGAAACTCACTATAGGATTGTGAAGGTGCTGTTAGAAAGGAATTTCATCCAAATAAATGAAAAATTTCCAGATTAGAATCATGGTTGCACTCTTACAATCCAACATTGATAACTAATCTACAACAACAAGTTTTCATTTAAACAGAACAACAAATCAAAATTCTGGCAAAAATATGAAAGCAGGGGCGACATTTCAAATTTTTGTTGAGAGAAAGGCTAAGAAATCTCTGATGGGGAGAGCAACCTTAGTGTTCCAGTGATTCCTTTTTGTAATGAGATAAAAATTGTCTACCATTTAATTTGAATAAATATGGATTGAAAATGGGTTATAATTTGGTTAAAATTATATCGTTAGATACCTCTGACAAAGACATTTTAAAAAAGTGGCATTTTTACCATTTGTGACTAAAAATCATAATAGGTGATAAAAATCTGACGATAACTTTAGTCCAATACAGGAAAGTAAGGCAAGCTCAGGGGCTAGTATTTTATTACATTGCAATTAATGAAATTTATGGAGAGTTTTTCAAATAAAAATAAGATTGTAAAGCACCAACAATCGTTTAAAATAAAAGGCTTATTTGTGAGATGATTATAAGTTGTTTGGGGATAAATATGTGTATATTAATCAGATTAACTTACCCATATAGTGATTTAGAATAAAAAAAAAACAAATTTAGAGATCCTTGTAAATAACGCTTATTGATCATTAATTATTTACATGCCTAACAACAAATAATTTGTTCCATTTTTTGTCACATTGTTAAACTAATAATAGCGCCACAGTGGGAGTTGGCCAAAACTAATAAAATCATCTAATTTTAAAATAATGGAGTTACACTAATATGAGATATTAATTTTTAATGATTTAAAAAACACAAATTATTAAAATAAATAAAAAAATTTTATAAAATAAATTGAAGAATTTGAATAAAAATTCCCTCAGGAAATATTTTTACAAATGACTCTTCACTCAGATTTTAAATAATATTCTTTAAAAAAAAATTACTTGAAATTAAGTAAAAATATTTAAATCGAATGTACAAATAAATACTAGAAATTTGCTGCTATTATTTTGTAAAGAATGTTCTTTTATTCTTTTTGCATTTTTGAAAAGGTGGCCACACTGTTTAAAAACGGCCTCATTTCTGAACGAGTCACTCTAACTTAAACATTGAGTTCAAATCTAAATTCTATAAAGTACCTCCTAAATTTTGGTTAAGTGATTTTTTTATATTTTTTTCAAATTTCTTTGTCAGACTATCCAAATAATCATCCTTGGGTTATAAATTACATAAAAAAAACTCATAAATTATCAAATTTAAGCCAAATTGTCTGTTGCTCAGGATAGGAAACCACTGATTTTTGCAACATAAACCTCTAGACCTCTACCTGTGAACCATGGGTCCTATTTTCTATAGTTGTATATGTAAGTTTATTTGTATTATTATTGTTTTTTATTTTTTAATATGCACAAATTATTATTAAGAAACTATAAATTCATATATTTTTCTTTGAGATTATACTACATATATGTATAATATAATTATAAAATATACCCATAATAATAACTGCAAATAAATCGGATCGTTCTAAAGTTTGCGTCCCCAATGTTTGTAATTAGTATTTTTTGACAATAAATAATAACAAATCAATGAATTCAATGAAAAGATATCTTCCTAATGATGTGCATATTATAAAAATTTTCTTTTTCGCAAAAATGGTAATAATCAAAATTTGTCTATCTTGTGTTAAATATTCTTATTTTTTGAGAAATTTCAAAAAATCTTCGGTTTTAAAATATTTTAAAAGATTCCAAAGAATATTATCATATTTTATATATCAATATTTGTGAAATTTCTAGTTAAGAATTTCTATAAAGTACCTCCTAAATTTTGGTTAATTTAGAAAGTCTTACTTTCAGAAATGAGGTATTCTGGAAATATCGATTTTTTTTAAATTGATCAATAGTTTTAAGAGCACGCAGGGCATGCACCACCAAAATGAGGTCTTTCGGACTTAGGGGTTGAGAAAGGATAAGATTTCTTAAAGCAAAAAAAATTTCATAAGCTTCCGTCTAAGATATGCCATGCTTGTAAAAGAATCCCACAGTCTTAAATTTAAGTTGAGATAAAATCTTAATGAGAGAAATTACATACTCTGATTGAGTTTTTATCATAATTATTTTGTTCCTCTTAAAATAAATGAAAAAAAAAATCTACAATTTTATCATAAATAACAATTAAAAATCAATTATACTTTATATATATAATGATAAGATCTAAAAAGAATTTAAGATTGACATAGAAATTTTAATTCATTTCATAAAAGCCTTCCAAAAAGAAAATTCGTCGTTATGTTTTATTTTATTTTGTTGTTATTTTCATTTAGCACTAGCGAATTCATTACATTTGAAGAAAATAATATTACAAGCACAACATTATATATTTTAAGTGATTTTAATTATGAAATATGTCCAAGGAATAAAAATACAGAAGCATATTGCAGTAAGTATTCTACTATTTGGATTTAAATAAAAATTTATATGAAAAATATTTTGTTGATAACTGAAATTAATTAATAAAATTGCAATTATATTACTATGACTTTATACCAGGGATGGGAACCCACCGTCTTTATCTTTATATTATAGTTTGTTTTTTCTTTTAAATTTAGATATTTTCCTTTCACTGGAAAGTTATTTACTCATATAATTCTATTTTTTAAATTTTGTGTTGATATAAAATGTAGGTAGAGGTATTTTGATGAGAATATTGTTATTTAGTATGTTTTACTATGTAAATAGTGGTTCGAAGGATCACTACATGCGAAAATAAATATGGCCTTTCATTTTTCACTTTTCCCACCCCTGCTCTATACGACATCATCAACTTTTTGTAATAGATTCAGCTGAGACCGCAAGTATAAAAGATATTAAAATTTTGTTCCAAACAATGATCTGAACAATTTTGTATATTGGGCATTATTTCTTTAAAATTAATTTCAATTCAGGAGATATTTTTATTTTTCACCTTTGAACTTTGAAATAAATAAATTGATCTTTATCAAAGCTAATATTGCTTTTGTTCATTATTTAAAATCTATGAAATTTGGTTTCAAAATGTAAAGCCGTTCGATCGCAATCATGACTCCCACAGAATTTGTTGCATAGCCTGAACTTAAGGAACCCCATTTCCTGTGAAAGCTCTCTAATCTTTTTTATCTAAATAAAAAATACTTTATTTTTAGTTTCTTTTGCAAAAACTTAGAAATTTATTTTAAAATATTTTTAAAAAATTTTAAGAATCAAAATTCACATAATTTTTATTTGCCAAGTTTCTCTTTAATTAATGACTATTTAACAAAAAAAATGAAAAATATAATCAATAAAGTTAAACTTCCCTGTTTGGTGTGTTTAAAACATGATTTGACTATTTTCAGTCTTTTTCTTTTATGTTCCTAATTAAAAGAGATAAAGAAAACTTACCTATTCTCTAGTCGTATCTACATCTCAATCAAAGTGAGATAGAGCTAAATCTAAAGCTTTTATATATATATATATTGAGAAAGCTGTTGCCTCTGTGGTATTGTTATTTTTTATTTATTATATATAATGAGAAATATAAGTTTTATTCTATCATAGATGTAACACTTGGAGGCGTATGCCAGGGAGGCATACGTGAATTATCTTTGTACATTAAAAATCAGCGAATTACTTCAAAAAATTCGTTTTTCATTGGAACAGGAAGTTTTTTTGATCAAGAACGTTTTTCAATTCTTCATTATTCAACTCTGGTTAAAGCTCTCAATTTTCTTTACTTAGACGTTATTGTAAGTATCAAATAATTCATTTTTTTTTTAAGCACTGTTTTATAAAAACCAAGTCTAATGATCCTGTAAAACAGTATGAGGTATAAAAACAAGCAGTGAGATGAAGGAGGCTCTAACGCCCCAAACTGTCTTAAAAACAATGGCTAAAAATTTTGTAATATTTTTAAGAGAAAGGGGCCAAAATTACAAAATGGGTGGAGTGCTTGAAAAAGGTTGAGAAACCCTATAATTTTTTCCTTTCAGCATCAAAAAATATTTGACAGAAACCATTTTGAAAACAGGAATAATAATACCTCGATTATCGGGGTTTTGTTACCAAAATTCCACTTATTGCGGTTCCTCGAATTATCGCATGAATTGAACAGAAGGAATTTACTCTCAAAAAAAATGGATTAAATGTTTGGAATTATTGAATCGATTATCGCGGATTCGATCATTGTGGTATTTTTCCTGGTAACAATAAACGCGATGATTGAGATATCCCCGTATATTTAATTTGACCATCCGGCCTTATTTTTTAAATTAATTATTTTAGTGCTTAGGATGGGGAACGATCCACTGGTCGTTGGATCATGAAATGAGAATCCTGTCTCTACTCTAAGAGACAGGGGCTATCTATAATATTTTATAACAACAAAATTTGGTTTGAACATTTAAAAATAATCCTACTTATTTTTTTGAACCGAGGGAGCGGTAGGGTGTTGCCTGGACAGGAGTTCGGTGTTCGCATCCCGGGCAGTCCGATGAAAATTTACTTAAAGCAATTGCTATAAATAAATATGCCTGGATAAAAAGTAATATATTTGTAATGGTTTAAAAGTCTATATGGCCTCAGATGCCGAGAGACTTAAAGATTATGAAAAAAATCCTCAAGTATGCCGTGGATTGGAACATTGGATCCCACCATAATAGAGCCCTCAGGCAACTCTATGCGGAGAGGGAGTTGACATCCCGTCCTAAGGAAGGGATGTAAAGAAGGATCCCTCTTAATGATGCACTCTTCGCAAGGAGTAGGGAAATAAAGTAACTTCACGTGTTGCCGATAGATGCCTCGGCCAGAGGTCGACTGGGTTTGAGGTTTGTTTCTCCATACACGAAAGCACCTCGGGTAAATAAACGGGGACTCCGATAAGTGGGCTTATACGGTCCATATGAAAAATATTTTTTGGAAAGGCTCTTTTTAATTATATATCATAAGTGATATTATTTTTTATCAATAATTTTCCTTAATTTAAGTGTATATTATATTAATTTTTTTATTATATATCATACATGTGTCTATGAAATTATGTTTATTATTTAAAAATTTTAAATTTCCAGAATTTGGACGCAGAGGTATTTCACTATGGCATCGATATGGCTACTCATTATTTTATAAATAACATTACGATCAAAGATACGATCATATCAGTCAATTTGCCACAAGTTCAACAAAAATACATTAAAAAAAAAATAGTTAATACATATTGCTCATTATATTTTATTGGATTTGAAAGTAAATCTCGAGCGGTAAGAGATTATTTTCTTTTTATTTAATATAAAGAATTTTACTCTATTATAATCAAAAAGATTCCTCCCATTCCAAGATCATCAGGAAGCTTGATTACTCATTGTCCAAGATCATATAAATGTTCCTCCAAGCCTTCAGCCAAACAAAGAAAATATTTGATAGAGAGGAAGAAGCTCTGTCCTTTCCTATGTATTCATCAATTTTGATTCCTGTATAGTATCCCAATTAGAGCATTATTCATTCATCCAATCCACTCTCATTCAACTTATACTAGTTATTTTTGCCCTTTTTCTTCTATCACAAAATAATTATGAGTTATATCAAAGAAATTATTTCATTAAATGTAATAATACTTACTTTTTCTTGCATCTTCCTTGTGCTTGTGGGGCTTTGTCATTCACTTTGTCTCCGTCCCCGACTAACTAATTAATCCGTTCACTCAATTTTTCCTATCTCAGTGTAAACTTATTTCCAAAGGTGATCTACTTTTGGAAATATCCCTGATTCTTGTAAATCCCAAAAATTGGCAAAAACTGCTTTCAAAATGTCTTAATCAGATACATTTAAATGTAGATTTTTGTAATTAAAAATTTTATTTATTAAAAAAATTTTAGTTAACGTTTTCCTTTTTAATTTCATTACTTTTACATGTACTGACTTAGACATTTGATAACTAATAAATAGAATAGTGAATATTATTTTTAAATGAGTTTTTATTTATTTTTAGGATAAGCTTAATATCGCAGGTCTAGCAGTAAATCAAGAATTTGATTCAATTAAAAAAGTCATAAAAGAAATTGGAAACCATGAAAAAAAACCTATATTTTTCTTATTTGGTAAGAGAGAATACTTATTTAAATATTAAATTAATTTGTATATTATATAAGCTTATTTGTTCTTTTATAGGTCCTGCTGATCTCGAAACAGCAAAATACTATCTTGAGCAAATACCTGAAGTTTCAGTAATCATTCTGAATAGAATATCTACAAGTAATTTGTTTTATTTATGTTATATTTCATTGAGTCATATATTTAATTATTAATGATATTTTTTAAATAACGCAGAAAAAATTCAGATTTTTCCAAAATCTTAAATAGCTATAAACTCACCGGATTGTAAAGCAAAGCACAAATTAAATCTCGCAATATTATTTGCAAATATGGATCTTTATTTATTATAAAATTAAAAGGAATACTTACTATATTTATTCGGAATTGGAACAAATCACAAGCCTTCATAACTAGTGTATCGCAAATTTTTAGAATCTTCGTTTCCAATTTTTGTTTGGTCTAAGCTCAACTCACCTTTTTTTGTTTAATCTTTTTTTTATTTTCCCAAATTTTATCAAGACCATGAACTTGATGGGAAAATTTTAAATCTCGAATATTGGCCAGGATTCGAGAAATTTATAAATATTTCATTATGAATTTCATAATTAACATATCTATTAATAATATAGTGCAAACTTTTTATTTTAATACAATTAACAACCTAAAAAAAATAGAAGAATGGAAATTTTCTCGAAAAAATGAAGGCTTGTTCTTAGAAAGCGGTCGTCAACTTTTGGAATTCACGGACCAGTAACTCAAAATGTGAAATCTGGCCGACCACTAAACATAACCCTCCTCCCCCTTCACTTAGATTATATAATAAAGGATATAAAAAATTTTATAATAATGATAATTATATTTTTATTAATTATTATTAATTAGAAGTGACCTTTTTTGCGTATTTTCAATATACAAACCTAAAATGTACTTTACACCTAAGTATATACATTAACATTTTATTAACCAAATACAAAAACATCTCGTTCGTTTTATTTTAAACGATATGTTGTCAGATGCTTTAGAGCCTATGGGGCATTGTTTGAAAACCATCAACTATTTCAACTATAAATCGATATTAACATATTACATCTATAACCATATATTAAAGAATCGTGCTACAGATTACCAAAATTTTTTCGCGGACCTCCGGTTGAGGATCGCTGTTCTAAGATGTGCGGGGTTAGATTGGATAATAGTAATAATGGACCCTTTATTAGTTAGACGGCATATTGTCCTTGAAATTTTTACGGAGTCTATTTAAAACAATCATATCGTTTTAAGATAGAACTAATCTAATTGGTGATTGTGTACTGTGGCTCTGCTTTTCATGTCACGATCAAAAATAAAAGTTGTCTACTGAAATTGTTGAATATTATTATA
>JAAAKE020097244.1:29432-40407 GCA_010014785.2 Anisolabis maritima
ATTATTCAATATTTAAAGATCAGCTTTTTTTAAATATCTATTTTTATTTTTAGATGAAACCATGAATGAGCTTTTATTGTATACAACTAATACGTCATGGATACTTGGCGTAGACCACAGATTGATTAAGAATGCACTGGGATTAGCAAATTTTGATTTTGATATTCATGAGTGCAAATTAATGAATTATTCTGGAAAAATTGTTGAAATACCTCGAAATGATACCAATAGTAAATTTTGGATTATAAACCAAATTGCCGTTTTTTTTTATTTGTAATATAAAGTAAACTACTTTTTTCCAACATGATATTTTAGTGATGAATGTAATGTTTTATAAATAAATAAAAATTATTTTAATTTTAATTATAATTTTCTAAACAATATAATGAAAATATGCGTTAGCCATTCACAATTGTATCTGCATGATTTCTTTTATTAATATTATATTCCAAATAATGTGAACGGCTATTTGATTTATAACAAAGGCTTTGTAAAATAGATTTTGAATTGCTATTTATCAAACTTGAATTTTATTAGTTGAAGATTTATACTCTTTGGAAAGTGAGACAGCTAATATTTTGTTAAAAGAATATAACCAACCTGGAAAAGTATTGTCAAAAATGAGAACAGATTTTTCAAATACTGAAACTGTTGCTTTGGAATCCACCATTGCTGATGCCATTTATTATTACGTCAACTCGGAGTTGGAAGGTGATTGGCCAGAGCCAATTGCAGGTGCCATTGTTAATAGTCAGGTTATAAGCAACAATAAAAAATCCATTTCGAAAGGTAAATAATAACTTTTATAATTATGAAACGTTTATGCAATAATTTAATGTGGGTCATCCGGAAGAAACTCGGATAGTTGGCAAAAGGACTATTGTTTAATTTAAAAAAAACTTATTCACTTAGTTCTCAAGGACATGGTGATAAAAAAATTTTGAAGAAAAATCCTAAGAGTCAAAAAGGCTGACCTTGTTAGGCACAATTCTACGAGAACGGATCATGGGCAAGTCTCTTTAAGAAACGAAACTTGACAAACTAGTTCACCAAAAGAACTGATTTTTCCCATTAGGAGCTGGTCATTCTTATCCTTTCCGGTGATTCCTTATATATGCCTCTCGAAATTTTTATATCAAGATGGTGTTGCCTACAGCCCCTTATTCATTCCTACCTAGAGCATTTGGCGTTCTTTAGGAAGGAGATTACAAAAAAAAAGGCAAGAAAATTCAAACCAAAAATTTACCAAATTCGAATCTAAAAACTTAAAATGCTTTTGCAATTCTCAAATTCTTATTTTTATTATTCCAGTTACTTTCTGCGTCACAAGATTTTAGTCTTTTTATTCAGGAGTAGCAAATTTTCCCTGACTGATCAAAATTTTTTCCGTTGGCATTGAACTTGATCTCGTTCAAAATTATAATTGTGGGAAGGAACTTCTAAGATCCTTGGGTTTATCTCTCTTGTAAACATTGGAAATTATAATACAATGACCATCAACCTTCTTTGTTTAAAAATTTTGTATTTTTTCTTTTATTAATTTACAATAAATTTTTTTTTAGGTATTTTAACAATAGATACAATGATGTCATTAATCAATGATGACTTTATCTGCAAATTCTGGACAGATGTTGAAAAATTGATTCAAATGTTCAAATTAAAGGATTTTTATTTTTCTGTTTCTTGTAAGCTAATCTCTTGATTTTTTTCTTAGTGAGTGAGTTGCCTTCTCTTTATTTATTTGATTTTTTTATATGCAAACTATTCTATAGTTAATCACTTGCAACTTCGAACAAAAATGAATTTAAAATTATTTTCTTTATTATTCCTTTTATTTCTGTACGAAATAGGAAATTATTACCTGAGAAGAGGGAGTAAGTGGGCCCATTTTAGAGACTGTCGTTTGATGATGCTAAAAGATGTGGCCAACACTACACCTCCAAACAATCATAAAGTTGCCTCTCTAGCAGCAAGAATACTATCCTGAGTGACTCATACTGTACATATAATTTCATTTTTCTTTTTAAGCTTCTATGAAAATTCGAATAAATAATTCGTCTAGCGACAATTCTCTTGTTAATTTTGATTTATTGTGGAAAGACAATACATATCACCAACTCTATTTTTGGAAGAAAGATTTATTTCCATGGTTCGCACCTTGCAGTTTATTTGAAATTTCATCTCTAGGAGAAATATTTAATTATAATTATACTATTTATGGTTAGTTAATTTAAGTTATATATTAATATAAATAGATAAACAAGAAACTAAAGTTTAAAAATAGGGGATCAAAAATATATTGAAATTTTATGTTTATCAATTTACTAACGATATTTTAATTTCAGAAATAACGCTAATGGATGTTTTAAGAAAATATATATACAAGCCAAGTGAAAATGACCTTTTTATACCATCATTTGATAATTCAAGGATTCAGATGTTGACGAAAGAACCAAGTTCAATAGTAATTCCACTTGTTGGTAGGTATTTGAATTAAAATTAATTAATTAATGTTAATTTTTAACAAAATTTTCAAACTAATTATTAAAAAAATAATCTGAATAATATATGATGACCATCTTTGGGTACCTGAATATCTCAAAAAGAGAACCGTTCGTGAAAAATAAGCTTTTAATTGAAGTGTAAACAAAACAAATCGGTCAATTAGTGTGAGACTAGTTCTGTTTTTGACGCTTACTCAGACATAAGGTCAAAACGAAAGTTGGAGCTCTCTAATATATATATATATATATATATATATAATATTGTGTAAATAAAGGGTTGCCATCTAAAGCCAAAGATGTTTTATTACATGTGATTAGTCAAAGTATGAAGTGGCCCCCTATAAGATGGGAGGAGAAGGAATAAAGCTTTGATTCCTCTATAGATGGCTTCCCTTTTAACAATTTGAAATTTTTTTTTTGATTCTCCTATGTTATTCTAGATGTTGTCATCCAGCGTGAAATAACAAAGTTGATATTTTTTCTCTTTTTAATTTTATTTATTTATATCAGTGGCTTAACCAGGAGGGGGGCGGGGGTAATGGGATTGGAAACCCCATGAGACCTGAATTTTGACTAAATAATGTATTAGGCCTCTATATGGCTATCATCCATCTTCATGACACAGGCCGTTGAAAATAATTTCTTACCTTCAATAACATTTAGTTGAATAATGATAGGATGGATATAAACCAAGATAAATCTGGAAATACATATTACAGTATAAGATTTTTCCTGAGATCTTTAAACGTACAGATTTTGAAAAATATGATAAATTTTATATGATTTCCAAATTTTATATTTCATAGGTAAAAATAATGAGAGGAATTTCATTTCTCCTAAATAATATTATAGTATAACAATTCTATTAGTATTTCTTTTGTTTGTTTCTAGTGTCTATTGTTGTTACTGCACTGCTTATTATTGTCACTTGGGTTTTCTGGAAATATTGTCTAAAAAAATCGACGTGTCGATTTTGGAATAGTACTGCTGAAGAGAGAATAAGGATTGCACCTTAAAAGAATATAAAAAATTAAAATATCTATGTTTGAAACAAATCATATTGAATCATATTAATACCATAAATCTTTAAAATATATAGAATCTAATGAATTCCTAGGAGAGGGGGATTAATAATTCAGTATATTAAGTGAAAACCACACTCCTTTCTCATTAATTTATTATTATTATTCATGAACATACCTTGGCATTAATAGAAGGAGAAATTTTCCATAAATATTTTTTTTTTTTTTAATTCTTTGGTATTCAACCAATTGCTTAATTATATGATAAAATGCCAGATTCTATTTTTTTCTAATAAAATTATTTCTGTTTCCAATGGATTTAACTAATTTTTTTTAACCCAGAATTTCTTTCATGTATATGTATATACTCACCAGCAAAAAACTGGTCAAAGGATTTAGGATCGGATCCTAGGAAGACATTAAAATCGCAAATAAAGTTGTATATTACAAAACACAAAAATAAATATTACATATATAAAGTGTACATAGATAAAATAATGCTCTTCAGCACTGAGATGTCTTCAGAATGAACAAAAATTATTTATCTATTACAAGCAAATAAAATAAATATTGGCAATCAACGATCTTGATGAAATCGCTGACCCATACAAATACGCGAAAAATATTGGAGGCCTATTTTATTGACCTCAAATTTTAATAGTTTCTTTTCCACTCCTAAAGCAATAAATTTGTTAAATTTCATCCTTCTCCGGTCACTAGTTCTAGAGATATAAGCCAAAATAAAAGCTACATACATACACACACATATACATACCTACATTAAGATTTTTTGCGAATCTAAGGTCATAAGGTTAAATATATATATATATATTCGATAAATTCTATAATTTATACCTTTATGTATTTATTTTCATTTAATTGGTAACCAATTAATTTATATATTAAATATTACTCATGCCAGGAAGTGAACAACAGACCCTTAGATCAAGAAGCAAGAGCTTACATCTTATCTATGCCTGGATTACATGTATCCTAAGTAATAAATATTGTATTTCGTTTAAAGTCTCTATGGCCTCAGATGGCGAAAAGACTTTAAAAAAACATCTGATCCAAGGAATAGTGACTTATTTGTAAATTTTTTGAATAAATATAGTAAATTAAAAATTAATAAATTGAACACACTTCCCCTAAATTGCTTTTGGAATTAAGTGTGTATACATGTAGATGTGTGTGTTTGTGATAATAGAGAAAGTAACGTAATCGCAACAAAATAGATGTCGAAACTATTTAAATACTGTCTTATTTTAATATTCTCTGCTCAGAGAAACTATATTAATATCTTTTGAGCATAAATGTATGTTTGTCATAATGTGATTTCACAGACAATGTGAATTGTAAGCCCTGAGAATCTCTACCGAAACTTTATAATTAAAGGGATGGATTAAATCCCTGAACTGCAACCTGCTGAACTTTAATTTATTCCCAAATAATAACATTCTAACCTTCAACTATTATTTATATATAGTATACATGAACAGGTATGGACATGTATATAATCCTAGGCCTAACTATATAAGATTTAGAATACTTTAAAAAAATGCCTTTCCAATTCAAGTAAAATAGTCTTTTCTTTTGAATAATCTTAATTTTTAAGTAAAATATTTTTGTATTATGTCACCTATCGTGAGAGAAGTTAATAATTAAGATCAAAATGACCTAACACAATATTAGTATAGAACAGGGATGACGAACTAATAACATAATATATATATAGTGTAAGATAAAATTTGTAGAAGAGAAATTGCCAATTTAGTCAAAGAACAAAACAAAGTTTGCATTTATCATTTAAGATTCAACTCCACTGAGCCCTGTTCCTTGGTGCAGAGCTAGAGGTCTGACTTCACATATCAAAGGCCTAGGGGTTCACTTCCTGTCCTGAGCGACAAAAATTTATTTATATTGTATTAACTACCAATTAATATAAATAAATAAGGACGTCTGAAATGCTGAAAAAGACTTTAAAAAAAAATTCCTTTAAATTTATATTTAGTTTTTTTTTTTTCCTATTTTCTTTGAATTTTAGGGGGTCTGTCTTTCCCCCGCTCTTCCCTAGTGTCAGTGTCTGAAAGTATTTTTTTATATGTAATTCAAGATGTAAAAGTGATCTCTCAAGTCATCTGAAAATTGCAATTTTTCAATTCATGCGAATTAATTTTAATTTTTATCTTATTTAATCATTAACAGTAATATAGAGTGTTTATTTATCTTTCCATTATATTACATAATGTTCTAGGTTAAATTAAAATGACGTTTCTCTTATCAAAGCTTTAAAATCTCATATCTTGTTATTAAATATATTTCCAAACTTTTCTTTAAAATATATATAATTTTAAAGCAGAATGTCGCTAAAACTATATTACGATTTAATGTCTCAGCCTTCCAGAGCTTTATTAATATTTTTAAAAGTAAATAAAATCCCTTTTGAAGAAAAACAAATGAGATTAGCTAAAGGTAATTAGAAAATTTTAATTTTTATATTTGATAATTCATTAAAAAAAATTTTTTAGGAGACCATCTAAGTGAGGAATTTGAATCAATAAACAGATTCAAAAGAGTTCCAGTAATTGTTGATGATGATTTCAAATTAGCCGAAAGGTATCGTAATTTTGACGGCTGCAAAGAATAATAATATGAATGATATCTGAATCTTGTGTATTTCAATTTTATATTTTTCACTATATACTAGTAAAAAACTACTTATAATTATAATATGCCTGGATTTGGGCATCTATATTATCATTGTATCTGGCATTTAAATTGAATTTGATTTGATGATTTGGTCCAGATTTTTTTTTAAAAAATAATATTTAAAGCATTCCTTTCAAATCAAGATTTTTGAAAATAGTGAATATATAGCTGGAGTAATGTTGAAAAATGAAGAAAGAAAAGAATTAGGAGCTTTATTTTCTTTTTTTTTTTTTATTATGAAAAGGATTGCAGCTTATTTTCTTCTTATTTTATTTCTCTTCAGTAGGCATTTTGGTACCTTTTTTGAATTAGCTCTAGAGTATAGGTATGGATGTATGTTGAATTATTATATTTAATAAAATTATAAATCTATATGCACAATTAATAAGTTAGATATAAACATATATATATATATGCCATCCAATGAAAACTTCTCTGTTCTGGAGAAGATCCAAACAAGGAATCGGGACCGAATAAAAGAAGAGAAAGACAATTTTTGCTCCATTTCTAATTTTTTCAAGCGTTCCCATATTTATAAGTAATAATCATAGTATATTTTTATTATTTGGGTGAGTAGAATAAATTTGTAAAGATTAAGTTACCAAAAAATAGGTTTAGAGGAAAAAATTTACAATTAGAATTTATATATTCTTTGTGTCCATCGATTTCAAATTCCCTTTTATTAATTCAACACTAATTGCTAATTTATTATTTTCAGCATTGCAATTTTCCGTTATTTATGTAGAGAGAAAAATGTCCCTGATCATTGGTATCCAAAGGATAGTCAAAAAATGGCAAGAGTTGATGAATTTTTAGAATATCAGCATATTGATTTGCGTTTGCATTGCGCCATGTTTTTTCAAGTTAAGGTATTTATTTGAAGATTTGGCCAATATGAATGTAAGAGTGAGCATGTCAACTGCGAAAGATGAAGGCTCGATCGAGTTCGAGAAGCGCCATTTATGCCCAATCCCCACCTCATATATTGCTCTTAAACGACTTGTCTTTTACAGCCTCATAGACCATTAGTTAATCGAATTTTCGAAGTTTATTACAACTCGCTATAAAAACGAGTTAAGAGCAAAAAAGCCAGTCTCATTAGTGTAATTGAGGAAGAATGTTTTGAAACCCATTCCTTCTTAGCTACAATCACATAGGGTCCCAACAATATACAGCAATTAACAATAACAATAATAAAAAATTGATTAGAAGGAATTCAGCCTCAAAATAAAATCCACTCTGTTCATCTTAAATTAAATTTACCTATATGTCCACTCAAAATATATTTATTATTATATTGATTTTTAAAAAATTTTTTCTTTCAGTTCTTACGTCCTCTACTAACTGGAAAGCCAGCACAACCCAAACGGCTAGAAGAATTCAAAAAAAGAATGACAGAAGCTCTCGACAAAGTTGAAAATTTATGGTTAAAAAATGGTCCTTATATTGTAGGCAATCGGATTTCTATAGCTGATATTATTGCGGCATGTGAAATCGAACAAACTAGTAATATATTTATTTATTTTATCTTTTCAATAACAAAATAATTTCTCGTAAAGGAACAATGTAAAGATAGTCAAAAAGTGAACGTAGCTTAAATCTTTAGTAAGAAGTTTGTGGTCTTTTTAGATATATCAGGAAGATGAAAGTCTCTAGCCAAAACGTGTATTACTCCGTTTAAATATAAATATTTCTGTGCTAATTTTGCAAATTATCACACATTTCATTATATTTGAAATCATAAAAGTATTTGATTTTAAAATGTGTTTTGATGAAACCATGAGGGCTCTGTGAAGGATTTGATATGGAGCCATTCTGCATAGATATCGATATATATATATATATATATATTATTTACATAATATATACATCCCGGGCATGAAGTGTTTTTTTACTTATTATTACTATATAAATTATTCAGACATATTTATTTACACAAATTGGTAACCAAATGGTTTAAATAAATTTTCATCGGATCCGAACCCACATCCCTTGGCTTTGAAGATTATCAATAGTCAATACATTTAACTTATTTGTTTCCCCCCACCCCCGTGTCCAAGAGGTTAAAGGGATTGTCTGTATTTATAACCTTTTTTTTTAAGTCTTTCGGCATCTGAGGTCATTTAGACTCCGTCCTTATTTATTTCTATTAATTGGTAGCCAATATAGTATTGATAACCTTAAATAAAAATATTTAATGTAAACAAATTCTCAAGTATGCCCTGGATTGGAACATTGGTTCCCATAGCAATAGAGATCTCAATAAACTCTATTAAGAGAGGGAATACCTTTAACATCCCCTCCATTGGAAAGTATGTAAAGAAGGATTCTCTCTCAAAGATACACTCTTCGCAAAGAGAAGGCTCCACCTTGGCGCTTATAGAGAGAATCCTTCAAATTAGAATATCATCCCTAGCATTAAAATAATGAAAAGGGAGTGAGTGGAAATAGAAATAGGTGTTAGTTAGATAGAAATAAATACAGGAGATAGGAAATAAAATAACATGGGGTGCCGATACTATGGTCAAAGTTCGGTTGGGTTTGAGGTATACGTGTCAGTGCACGAAAGCATCTCGAGTAAATAAACGGGGATTCCGGAGGTGGGCATTTACGATGTAAATGAAATGAATTGTTGATGTAAAGAATTTGGTTGAAAATATTTTATATGTAATGTATGATAATTTACAAACATCATGAGACTGACATTGAAATATATACATTGAAACAGAGTATCCACTTTCTGGCTGAAGTCTTGATCTGAGATGATATCTTAAGTTCTCACTATTATTATTAATCTCATTTTTTTTCCATTAATATATTATTTTTTTAGGAATGGCTGGGTATGATCCATGTGAAGGAAGGCAACTTTTAAAAAAATGGTTTGAAAGAATTAAAAAGGATTTAAATCCTTATTATGATGAAGCTCATAAATTGTTATATAAAATTGCTGCAAGAAACAAAGCCACTAATCTTGAAGAATTATCAAAATTGTAAGTTTTTTTTACGGTGATTTTAGTTTTGGGATATATTTCATTTTTATTTTTTATATTTTTATAAATTGGGATTTGGGAGAAAAATATTTTATTTGTAAATGTTAAATATATCTAACAATTAAAAATATAAAATGATATTTCTATAAGATTTTTTCTAAACGCAAACTCCTTGAATGGCCTTCTATCTCCTTTGGAAATCTTGACTTCCCCTTGGTAAATTCAGTTCGATACCTTGATCTAATCTTAAATAAAGTTATTATGGAAATACTTCATACCATATCACTTATATTCAAATAAAATGCCTCAAATACATTAAAATAATGAAAGCAATAGTCAATTTTGCCTGGGGAGCTGATCCCAAAACTCTCATTAATTTTTATAGAACTACAATTAGATCATGCTTTAATTACGGATGCTATCTCTACAGATCTGCTTGTTATTCTCTTTGTATTACAATAGACAGACTACAATATCAATCGCTGAGAATAGCCATGGGCTATATACGGTCTTCCCCTTACAACGCAATTCTTAGAGTCAAACGAAGCCCTGTTATATATATGAACTAATCTACTGGCTTCAAAATTTAAACTCGAACGCTTGACCACATTCTATCACCCCATTATAGAAGCAATCTGATCGTACGGAAAAACCAATTATTGGAATCACAAACCCATACCTCACTTATTGAGTTATTTAAATTTAATGAAGTTAAATATTCCATTTGAGAAATTCTCAATACTTCCATTGTTCCTACTAACTCCCTAATAAATATTCATTTTGATATTGCTGTTTCTAACTCATCAAATAAACAGTATGACTGTACTATTTATACTGATGGATCAAAATCACAATGTTGGTTGCCCATTCTATGACCAAACCAAAAAATACTTTCCTTGAACTTTTTAAATTACCTTTTGCATTTTCAATATTCTGAATTAACAGCCATTTATGTAGCCCTCCTTTATGTCATGCATTTCATTCTATTCTGATAGTATCAGATTCTCAAAGTACACTTCAAGCTATAGCCAATTTCAGATCACATAAATCCTATAACAATCTAATATGGAACATCAATCAACTTCTATGTCAGGTTGGC
The DNA here is from genome assembly GCA_010014785.2 of Anisolabis maritima. NCBI lineage: Eukaryota > Metazoa > Arthropoda > Insecta > Dermaptera > Anisolabididae > Anisolabis > Anisolabis maritima. The sequence continues at coordinate 39,757 of JAAAKE020097244.1, forward strand.
AATAATTTTAAATCTCTTTTGCACAACTTCCCATGGCAATATAAAGCAGATTTTTTGGCTAAAAAACCCTCTTATAATTGAATCCCAGTAAATAGAGCAACTCCTTGGTTAGATATCTATACTAATATTTAAAAAAAACTCAAAAAGGAATGAGCAGAAAATTGGAATCAATCTTCAAATTTCACAGGTTCATTTCTCCATCAAATAAAACCCTCGCCTGGTCCCCCCTGCACTTTACTCCCTTTTCTTCCTAGATGGATGGCAGTCCTGACAAATAGATCATACTTGCGCATATTCTCACCACACAAGGTTACTTTTCCTCTTTTTTCTTGCTCTCCTGTTTCACTAGCTACTTCAGTTCACTTAATTGCCCAATGTTCGATATATAGTGAGAACCCAGAGAAATTTATATCTAAAAACAATAATACCCCATTCTTTAAATATCTTAATCATCAAACTCTAGCAATCATTAACTCATTTTTTATCAAAACAAAAATCATATTATGAATTTTTTTTTTAATATGTTGTATATAGGATGGTATGGTTAATATGTTATTTTTAATATTTATTTTATATTATTGTATTGTTTTTGTTTTTTTTCTTTATATTTATCGTATTGTTTTTTTTTTCTTTTATGATTGTTTATAACAT
>JAAAKE020097245.1:0-19240 GCA_010014785.2 Anisolabis maritima
AATATCTTAAAGAACAGAGAGAGTTTTCATTGGAAATATAATAATAAGCGTTCAGAGCGATTGTTTTGTCGTAGATTGAAGGCAATTAAAATGGATGAGCCAGAGCACATTAGTAAAACAAAATTTAGTGGACAAAAAACTGTTGTCAGCCGAAATTTTGTCCTCATTTTGATGGCGAGGTTATGGTCTTGTAAAAAGCAAATAGTCGAGTTAGTCCTTTTGACTTTTACGAGGTATAATAAATATCTAGGTTGAGGGCTCGAAAATCTTCGTGTACCTGGATAAGCCACTTTAATTGAGGACAATATTCTAATTAATAAAATTATTTCGAAAATTCAGGAGTGGCCTGCCCTCAACTTTTTCGTATACACATATACGATAGGTTAGGAGAGTTATTAAGATTTTTAGAAAAACGTTTCAGATAAAATTACCCTCTCAGTTACTGGAAATAGCTCAAAAGTTGATAGAGATCTATAATTTTGCTATAATACATATATGTAAAATTTGGTTGACCTAAATTAAGTTATCGTCTTAACGAACATAAACATATATATAATTCTAAAAATAGTATTTTCGGACTTGGGGAGGCCCAAAACGTTAAGAACAATCAAAATCTCGAGATCGAATTTTTGGACATTTATTAATACAAATATCCCTATACTAAGTAGGCGATAAAGTAAATTAAGAGAAATTCTTGAAAGGTGGATTATAGCTATATTTATAAGAAAAATTCCCTCCCCACTTTCCAGATGATGAGTCGGAACTTTACAGGTTGTTGGTTATGAAATTATCTTGAGAAAACAAACAAGGACTCGTTCTCTCCCCTTGTAGGCCCTTTACGTTCTCCTAATGAAATGTAATCCTTTATTTAGTTGAGGTTTATTTCATTCCTTCTTGGGGATTAAAACCCTGGCTGCTCCATGTTTTATACAAATTAGCTATTGTAAAAATAGCTCGGGTTATTGGAATTTGACTGGAACAGGTCAAATGGTAGCCAAACCAACCAGGAGACAAGACCGCGCCTGGGAATTTACAGGCGTGCTTTGCTCAGGTGGGCGGCTGTTTGCTACAGCTACATGCTACATGCTACAAGCATGCTAGCCAGGCGAATGGAACCGGAGCCATTAAGACAATAAATCCAGTCACCTATTCGCGCATTAAATTTACCAGCATGCACAGCCGGTCATCGCTAGCCATGTTCTCAATCTTTCTCGAAACAAACATTTATTTATTCAGCCGTCGATTACTATCAAAAAAAAAAAAAAAATATATTATATTGTGTTGGGATGTGAAAAAGTAAATTTTGAAAACATATGGTGACAAAAATTTTAAATAAAATACTTCAAACAAATACAATTTCCTCCCAAAGTTGTCATTAGAATTTGAAAAAGCTCCATCAAAATATTTTTATTAAAAAAAAAAAGTGAGTGGAGAAGTGTTCCCCCTTTCCTATTTTTTCATAATTTTAAATAATATTTTAAACCAGTCTTAATTTTTGAAGAAATAAGCTCTTGAATTCAGTAAGTGCCAGGACGGAGTGTGACCACAGCCTAAAATTGTGTGCATGATTCAAATGATTATGAAGCTAGTAGAAAGGGGGAGGAGGGAGTAGTTCTACTTATTTAAACTTATATAAACTCAAGAATACTCGTGACCTTTAGCTTAGCTCAGAGATAAAGGTCATGATCTAAGGACAGTGATTCTCTTTCTCGACCATAAATTAGGTTGATATTTGTTTAAATCAATTTGTAGTTATTATGATTTAAATAAATATGGAAGTATAATAAGGATTATCAAGTAAATTTTAGTTTAAAGAATATATCTAATGGCTTCGGATGCCGAAAAGTCACCAAAGTAATCGTATAAAATGGAATAAATAAAATCCTCCCTTGGCACATATCCTAAAATTTGAATGATTCGGAGTAGATTAACGTGGACTCTGCAGCGACCGCACCTAAAACACAAAATATTCTACAAGCGTTAGAACCTCATTTCCTCCTTCATTCAACGAATTATTCAACAACCTTACAGAGCCTAAAAATATCTATCAATACGTCAAAAGATGATTGATTTATTTAAATAAATTTTCCCCGGACTGTCCGGGTTCCGCACCCACACCACTAGGGCTTTTAAGATTTTCAATAGTGACAATGTTTTTTTTCTTAAAAATTTCTGCTAGGCCTTTGGTAGTCTGCCTCCAGGGCCGTGTCTGATATATATGCAAGTGTGCATCGCACACGAGGGACCAAACTATAATTTATAAGAAATATTTCACTTCGCTCATTTTCTGACTGTTTATGTACAAAACCAAAAAAATACACAGGACATCATTGTTCAAGATAGGATGATGAAGGCCTGAAGTATTGGTCCGAAACGTAGACGAGTGTATGAGAGATAAAAAAAATTTTTCTTCTTCTTGGCCGTCTGCAAATAAATCCCGAATTTGAGAGAAATCTTATCAAAGAGGAAATCGTCTTCAATAATATTCAAATATTATCAAAAATAAGATAAATCTCAGCGTACAGGCAACAAAAATCCTTCGATATCATGAATGAGTTGTTGAGTTGTCTTTCATCTTTCCCGCAAAAAAAAGAACAGGGAAGTAGCAATAATAAAAGAAAAAAAATTCCCTCCTCCTCTGAGATAAATGAGAATGATTAAACATTTTCTTAAGTTAATTCGAAGGGCGATTTTTTATTATAGCCGGCTAATAATAATTTTTATACGTTTAAATTAAATATGCGTACACATGTTGCTAAACAGAGATACATCTCAGCCCGCATTTAACTTAAAAGGAATTGATTAATTTCTTCGATTACTTAAGTCATTCATTTATTTCTTCTCTCTCTCTTTTAATTGAATTTTATTTATTTATTTTGTCGTACATATCCGGGTTCCTTGTACAATAATTATTTAAAAACAAAAAAAAAAAAACAATTAAACACCATAAAAAGTGCAAGGTAAGAGAGCAATAAAATGTATTTAAAATCTTGAAGCATTAACTAATAAAACTAAATGTAAATGGTGTCTATGCCGTGTAAAATTTGATATTATCATTTATTTATCATATTTTATTAACACCCACTCGTCAAGTATGAGTATAAGATCACCAGCAAGATTACTATAATTAGTGTTTTCTTAAATTTTGTTTTGCCCTAACGGGCGGTACTCATATCAGGAAGTTTTTTCTTTCCTTCTTCATGTTTATTTATTAAACATTTATTAAATAAAAAAATTTTAAAGTTAAAAAATTAAATATAGCTATATAAAAATATTAGAATTTATATACAATTATATCTCTATTTTATATGTTAATATTTTTATGTAAAAATCTTGAAATAATAGCTAATAAAGGTTGTTAAGTTTATGCCTAAAGAGATATTAAGAACCTGCATAGCAAAGGAAGGAAGAGGAGGGGGGGGGGGTAATTAAAATTTTTAGGAGAAGGGAAGAACATCAAAACGTCATGAAAATTTTAACTTTTTTAAAACCAAAAGAATAAATAATCTTAAACGAAATTTATGATTAGCCTCTTCTACGCCCTTAACGAGTGAAGTCCGAACCCCAATCTCCCTAACAAGAGGAAAGGTAAAATTTCGAGATACGACTGACTGTATTGCAATGAAATTTTCAATTTTTTGGAGACATTTGAAATATTCGGGATTTTTACAACTAGGAAGAAAAAATATTTATTATAAATAAAATAAAATTTTTATTTTACATGTAGATAAGAATAAAGATTTGGTACTCACATTAGATTTGCTGTGTTCAATTTTCAGACTTTATCGAAGATTTGATGCCAGCCCCATTTTCGGAAGGGGTGGTCGCCAAATTCAGCCTTTGAACCGGATGAAGTTTTCCTTTCCCCCGCCCTGTTACCATGACTCTCCATGCTTCTGGAATTTTGAAAATGGCCGAACCATTTTTATTTCTCTCGTAAGAGAAATTTCAAATAATATAATTTATTTTGAAATGAGACGCTAATTTTTGTAATGTCGCTGAAAAATCCTCAAAGCTCATGGCACTATAAATCTACGAAAAGTTGAAGCCCCGCTTGGGGATTTAAGAGGTGGTTTACCCCTCCACATAAAAAGTTAAACTGAGTCTTGATTTTCATTTTCTTTTAGAATTTCTCTCTCATTCTATTAATCTTAATATTTTATCTTCCATTAAAATATTTTTGTTTTATTTTTCAATAAAACTTTCTCGCGATAAGATTTCTTCTTTATAAGGCCAATAAACGTGTTGGGACATGATTCTTTTAACTTTTATAATTGCGTAAATCTATGTTTTTGTTTTTATCCTTTTTTTCCCCCAAAAATGATTTCATTTTTAATCGATTCAAAATTTTATTACAACTACATTAAGAATGCAGTTAACTTTTTATAGGAAGCCATTTCAAAGGAAAAGATCAAGATTGGTTCTAAAATCAATATCTAAAAAAAACATTGTGTTGTTCGAGCACTTTACATCTGATTCGAATTATAGCCGGTGCTCATCGCTGCTGCCAAACGGGGCTCCAGATTGAATATACTGTGCTTTTTATAGGTTATCATAACCAGACTTTACAGGGCTATATTACTAGCTGGCTGGGTTTCGCTAGTGTGGGTGTTTACGCGTGTGAATGAATGGCTCTCGGTTGAGATGTGAGTGTGTCCCCGTCGCTGTTATCACTGCTATATAAACAGGTTATCTAAAACACAATACCTGAATAATTCATGTTAGCGCAATGTCACAGGCAGGTTTTGCGATTTGTCTCTCCTGACTAGAAGGTTATGGCATCCACTCAATCTCAAAGTTACATGCAATGCAGAACCTGATGGCACCTGCTTCGTGTTAACGCAGTTAGTTCACCACCAAATGAATTCGCAACGCAATTTATTAAATGTTCAAATTTAATTCATTTAATGAATTGTGCGCTTTATCACAAGTCGGTGCAATTAGGACAATTAGGATGGCTAAGTTGACTTCGGGGCAAGGATCAATGTTTTTTCTCGTCCAAGTAATTTTTTTTATTATTATATACATTGCTTATCATTCGTTGTTTAATTATTTTAAACATTTTTATAACTGGCAAATTTATTCAGAAATGTTGGTGGCAATGAATCACCAAAAAAATCAACTCAAGTTAAAATTATGTGTTTAAATAAAAAATTTGAATATTTACTAATTTTTTTATTCATCTATTAACATATAATAAATTTAAACATTTAAAAGTGTTTATTGAATTGTTATTTAAAATTCAAGATTCTCATTCTATCCTTTGGAGTCGGTGAGGGGTGAGGGGAAGAAGAAATGCCAACCTTAGATCGGTTAAATCGTTGTCGTCAAAATTAATGAATATGAATTTGTGAAACAACAAAAACTAGATCAAAATTATTTTCTGAGACAGATCTAAATAAAATGTCTATATGAAATGGCAAGTAACGAATCCGACGTAGTAAGAAGTCAAAAGACCTTAGGAATTAAAAATTTATAACCAGAGAAGAAACAGAAAAAACTTAATGAAAATTGAGAAATTTTCAATTTGTAGACTCGAGTATTTAAATAAAATAAAAATTGTTCAAAGTAACTAGGTTCAATTTAAATTTTTTAAGGCACTCCTAAAAATAATAATATTCTTCAGCCAGGAAACAGTACCTTGCACTAAAATGCAATTCGCTATTCAATAAGATGGCAGGATTTATTAATATTAGAAAAAAATAAAAATCTTTGATAAAAGGTCTATTCTTTCTTAAGAATCGCAAAGTTTTTGTTAGTTTTCCCGGAGTTTTGATGAACGAATCGTGAATGGCGCTTGTTAAGGGTTGTGCATAAACACGAGGAGAGCTGCATTGAGTGGAGGAATGAAATGGAGAAATTCACTACTAACAGGGATGCCTCTTCCTTTCTATCCCCGGGGGAGAGTCCAGGTTCCTGTGGGAAACGTTCCCGGAAATGACGCCCCGATGACAACTTGGCCAGAACAACGGAGAAGGACGACGACGGCAACACACAAGAAAAACTCTTCAAGAACATTGTTTTCAGGAACACACAACCACGGCTAGAACATGCGGCAACTTTTCTAATATATTTATACGGCATACACACACACACACACACACCACCTAACAGAGAGATAAATAGAATAAATTAAAAACAATTAAGTTAAAGTCCCCGGGAGCCTGAGCATCATCACGCTCTACATCATATGTTTTTTAATTAATTCACAAAGGAATTTTAAAAATAAAGAGAAGAAGAAGTGAATATACATAAACAAGTAGCATATATATATATATGTATAAAATAAAACTAGAAATATTATTCAAATACTTTATTTAATCTATCATAATTATGTGAGTGTAATTCTTCATATTTCATTAACTACGAAAAATAATACATTACTATATTATTTTATAAATAAGTAAATAGAGAATTGGAGAAAAAGGGTGTAGAAAGGTGAAGGGCCCTGTGCTCCGGGAAATGAGCATGGGGTGTGCAACAATGCAAGATGCACCAGGGATGATTGTTTTTTGTAGATTATACTTTTAATTTTAGGGTTTTCCAACATTTAAATCTTATATTAAAAGAATATTTTATAATAATATCTATACACTAAAAATGCGATAAAAAACAATCGTCTTAGTATTTAATATAAGAATAGACGATTTTATTTTTGACCCAAATACTTCTGGTTTTGTAAAATACTAACTTATAATTCATTTCAAAATAAGGTATCAGAGTATTTTATAGAGATGTTTTTTTAAGTCTTTTTAAATTCCCTTCATATTTATTTAAATCATTATGGTAGCGAATGTAAATTAAATAAATGAACAGGAATGAAATAATAACCCTTAGAGCGTGAAGGGAGATCTCTACCCCTGCTCCAAGGGACAGGGGATTTATAGAGATTTAATGCGAGAAAATAAAAGGTTTTTTTTTTATTGAAGACAAATTTTTTTAAAAGACATTTGAGATTTGGGCATTTGGTCTTTTCTTATATATATTAATAAACGAACAAAGAAAAATGGGAATTAGAAAATAAATATGCAAGTTCCATTCATCAGACATCAGCCAGGACGATCTCCAGGCCCTGGGAGTGGAAGATTTTGATGATCGCTTCCATGGAATGGAGATGGGAAGCGAGGGGCCCCAAGGGTTGTAGAGCTTTTTACTGAGTAGCATCACAATTATTTATATTAAAGTCTAATTAATTTTTTTAATGGATAAAACACTTTTAGTTAGATTAGAAGTGTCAAAACAAAAAAATTAATTAAAAATATCCCCTCTAAGGAATTGAGTTTTGTCTTGATCAGAAATTATTATTATTATATCGAATTTAAATGAAAATTTTATTAATTCATTTCAAATTCAATTTCCGAGTTTAATTTATTTTCTCATTAACCGCTGGTCAAAAGACAAAGGAGGGCCAGGCCAGGCGAAGGTCCTCGAAAGCCTCAAGCCCTTCCTTCCTCAGGGACCACTTGGCCGGCCTATCAATCGACAGCCAGGCTGTAAATAAACCTTTCAAATAATTATATATCTTCTAAGTAAATAAACTCAATCTAATTGAAATCTATCGCTGATTCGGAGGCCCCTCTGCAAACACTCAACCACAAACCGCCAATCAAATCGGTCCAAGCAGATGGACCGGCCAAATTAAATAACCGAAGCCAAGATCAAAGTCACATGGTCTTCCTGCTCGAACAAAAAACCCCATCATCGGCTTTTGTGGAACCAAAAAGAACGAGAAACGAGAGCACTGTCTCCTGATCAAACACATATCTTTGATTAATAGAAAAATTGTTATTACCCATGACAAATATTATCTGATTTTATCGTTAATAAAACCAGACATATAAAAAGGAATAGGAAATAAAAAAAAGCGATAAAAGAAATAAGATGTGAATAAACAAAAATATGAAACCCTATTGATGTTATACATTTTGACAAGGTCCAATATTTTTCCATTTATGTTAAAAGCCTTTCTGATAGAAAAGAATCTTATCAGTTCACCGAAAGTTAACATTCAATATTTCATTCGTTTCTATTATAAATTCAGAATAAAACGCCCTTGAAATAAGTATTTTCTTCTGTAGGGAGGGTCTTGAGTCCCTCTCCATTTCTCTCTGATATTTTATCTATAATATAATGCATTTAATGTAAAAAGCAGGAGACTAGAGAAAGAAAGGTAGTAACAAAAAGACCCTTTGACCATTAGAAAGAAGAAATATAAAAGTTTTTTTTTTTTTTAAGTTGAAAAAAGAAGAGAGAGAGTAGGAAGGATCATCTGGGATTAGATTTTGGAGTATTTTTTCTATTTTTTTTTTAGCAATCTCTCTTGACTTTGGAGCTATTTCCTTCTATATTAACCAAGTAATTAAATTACTCCCACTCCTTGATCTAGAAATTAGAGGTATTGATAAAAGCCAAGGGATGTGGGTTCGGTTTGGTATGATGAAAATTTATTTAAATCAATCAGATCCCATTTGTCATAAATATATTTGCCAAATAACTATAAATATAGTACATAATAAATAATTATAGTTGTTTAAAGTCTATATGGATGGCTTCAGACGCCGAAAAGACTGAAAAAATAGTAATTAAATTTGCCGGATTATTATTTCAAGGAAAGAAAGAGAATGAACCACAGCGTAATCACAAGAAAGTACTCCAAATTGTATCAGTTCCATTTCAACAGAGATTCGAAAGTATCTTTCCAAGTTCCAGGAAAATTTCTTTAATTTTCTCTCATAATGTTCTTAAAATCATCACTTAAGTTGATAGCGATGAAAATAGTAATATAATGTTTAGAGCAGGTAAATAAATATGTAGAAGGTTTCAATAAAACTACAAAATATTTCTTTATTAATGGCCTGAGCTGACGTTTAGGTTCATCTTCAGCCCATAAATGACTTAATAAGGATCTATATATCGTATGGCTCTGAAGGTGGTCTCATAATTGACCGGAAAGTCAGCTCTGTCCTATTAATAAAGAAATAATTATTTCGTAGCTGCTTAGCTCTTAATTGTAACTTTCTACTCTTCTGAAAATAGTATTAGGGAATTTTTCAATTTAAGAAACTAACATCATTTTGAGATGGTGTCTAGGTCGTTCTAGGGAAGAAGGTTTCATTTCTTTGAAGTAGTTATTCTAATAAGCAGCTCATAGTTTCTTAGAAAATCCTTTTTAATCAGATTAAATAGCGAAAGTACACGAAATGTAGAAATAATGTATGTAGAATGAAAAGTTAGAGCGTGTAAGTTCGGAGTTGAAAAAACTTTAATAGCCCTTTAAGGATTTAAATGCATTTCTCTAGGAATTTCAATAAAATTTTTTGACAACAAACGACTAATAGATCCTACTAAATTTTTCTACAATATTCGGCAAACCGAAGGGATCTGTAGAGGAGGTTCCGCCCAGGGAGCTAACAAAAACCTTTTTTATTCTCCACTACAGCAAAAGGTAAAAAATCTCATTCTAAAATATTAATCTTTAATTTCATAAATATATAATAAATTGTTGTTTTTCGGAAGAAAGGACGGTAAAATGAAAGACCGCCCCGAGCTGCATCTAAGGTTACACCATTTAATAGGTCGATATTTCATCTCTTAATTTTTTTCCAAAAGATACCATAAAAGAGGAAAATCTATTTTATTTGGTATTTATGAATTTAATATGAACTATTAAAGCCCCGAGAGAAAGTTCTTATTGCAAGAAAAATAAAAAAAATAAAATACTATTTAAAAAATGGAATGCGGAATATGAAAAAGTTATTACTTTTTCTATAAAATCTATTTTACCTCTTTAATATAATTTATTCTTTTAAAAAAGTATTTTTTTATATGAATATAATAATATAAATATTTTAGACTAATTTTTTCCACACAAAATTAGCCCAAAAAAGATATCTTCCTATTTATGAAAAGAGAGAATTCGTTTTTATATTTATAAATATGAATATTAAAAAAAAAATGAAATAAACAGCCTCTCCTTAGGCGATTTTCACAGGTAATAATTTAAAAATTTTAACATAATAACAGTAATATACTTTTTATTATTATTATTATATTAGGTTTTAAAAAAAGGCGCTCCTTTAACTTGTTATATTAAAATGAGAGATATCAATTTATGAAGTGCAGTAGCTCGAAAATGTTTTTAAACAAGTTTTAATATTTTTTTTTTCAAATAGAGTCGTTAATTATGAGCGAGATATAAATTTTTATCCAGGTACAAATAACACATAAGAGGACGACAAAAAAAAATCGTTGAGCAGATATTTATTTTCGTGGGTACATGACGCCAACAAGGCGTCTAATAAATTCTTGAATGCACGAGATTATTAAAAGTCAGGCGCAATTTGTAGAGGAAGAGTAGGATGGGGGGATCGGGAGTCTGACTCATACTTCGGATGGACCAAGGGCAATCAATGATTTGTTCCATATTTTCGACGATGGGGGAGGGGGGCGTTTTATAATCGGCCCGGATGTAGTGCTGGAGGTGATTTATCGCTTTTAACACGCACCATAATTGTTGTGATTGTCGTGGTCGGTGGTTTTTGGTTTGTGGACCCTCGAGTTCTTCAAACCGCCCAACCCCCAGGAACAATGACGCATCCCAAGTTGTCACACTTTTAGAGAGTGAGGAGGTTCAATTTTTGTACGCGATGTGCTGATGTTGATGTTGTGTCGCGATAAATCAGTGATAAGTGGGTGTGCCCATGGCGGCCATGCCACCCCCTTCCTCCTCCGGTTTATTTATTGTTCTTTGGTCCAGGCACACCAAAAGTCGCAGCCACCAACCCTATTGACAGCAACGCCTTTTGCTATTCTCGTTTTTACACTATCACACCACCAGCTGAGATTGATAATGACATTTGGAATTAATCAAACGATTGATTCTTTGTTGTGATTGCAAGAAAAAAATTCTCTACCCTCTATAATTTCTAGTCAATATTACAAATACTCGGTCTTAAACCCTCAGGGGAAAATAGAGCCTTCGGGATGGATCAGAAAAGTAAATTGAAATCCTAAAAAAAATTTTAAAAACATCTTAGTCTATGGGACCGTCTTCAGCCCATTAATGACTTAATGAGGATCTATATATCGACGTGGCCCTGAAGTTGGTCCCATCGAGGACCGAAAAGTCAGATTCCTTACATTATTATTCTAGCATGGATATAAAAAAATGCACTTAATTAAGTGGGGATATTCGGAATTAAAGCAATGCAAAAATTAATTATAAAGCTTCAAAGATCTAATAAATAAGATTTATATGAATTTTTTTTATGATTTAAGTAAATTTTTAACGACTTAAAGATAGTTTTAAAAATGATATGAATTGATTACACTACGAAGGATTTGAACTTTAACCCTTGCGTGCATGGTGGTCTTGGCCCAGATTAATTTCTGCACTTGAGGCAGATGTGACCTTAGAATTAAATGTCATTTAGTTGTGATTTCATAATTTTTCATAATTATTTTGAGAGGATATTTACTTTTTTTTTTTAAAGAAAAAGGAAGTCCGTAATTATGACGTCATGGAAAATATTTCTTTCCGTTCAATGTTTACTTTGAATTCTAAGTTTTGGACGATATGCGTTCTCCATTCGTAAGAACAAAAAATGATGGTCCCAAGAATTTGTTATTTTCTAAATGCATCCATCGGAATAGGCAAGAGGACAAATAAAATTCCAAATATCTCTGGAGGCTGGTAAAAATATTTCTTTTCCTTAAAGACTTTCTTTCATAATACTTTAGTGAAGGAATATTTTTTAGACCTGGAGCCATTTGAGATTGAAATACTTAAGAAAAATATCTCATACAGAGTCAATGTAATTTACAATATTTTTGTATAATTTATTTGTAACTCGATCTAAACGATAATTTTTCCAAATATTTTTTGAAATGATATAAAAAATATTTTTATTCTCAATATTCCCATTATTATCATTGTAGCTATCTTAGGTAAATTTCAAAATTAAATTGAATCTCGATTTTAGGAGAATTCTATATTTTCTACCTGAAAAAATAGAATAATTAAAAATAAAATGAAATTTGTAAGTTGAAGAAAATTTTTTTTCACATTTGAAAAATTAGTACTGATGACTTCCGGCGGAAGTACTCGTTAATCGGTGACCACCTATTCGAGGCTCAGCATTGCTTGTTCTTGCTTATTGACACTAATCATGGAAGCTGGTGTCTTCTCTCCGGTCGGGATTTTTATAGTCTTCAGGGCCTTATAGACTTTAAACAATTCATTTATTTATTTTCAATATTGACGATGTCAGTACCTCTACCCTCTCGGCCATGGGGTGGGGTGAATTGGATAACTTGAATCAAATAATTTTGCAAACTATTCTTTAGATATTGCTTGACACAATTTTTAAAAAAGAAATTTTGACTGTAAAGAATTAACGAGAAGTTGTTTTGAACTATTTTTAAATGTCTTTATTTAAAAGGTATTTGATAGAATGTTGGCTTCTCCGAGTATCTTTGCAAAGGTATTTTGTACATATTAATCTAAAGGTAAAATTAATTAAAGAATTTCTGAGGAAGGACAAGGAATTTGGGTGATTGTAAAATGAAATTCATTCATGAGTGTAAAACATTATGTATTCGGATCCGGGAGCCAATTGGATGAAATCGGGATCAGGGGAGAACAGGACGTGGAGGAACGCAAGCCGATTGCACACATTCCTTGTGGAGTAATCGCATTTCGATAAATGACTTTTCTCACTCTCCAACTCCAGGGTTTGGTGTAGCCATCCATCATAAGGAATGAATTCTCGTTTATGAGAAAACGATCGTCTCCGTAAATATGTCTCGTTTTAAGCAAGTGACCGGCGGCTTTTGCCGGGAACGCACGGAATGAGCGAGTCGACTGAAAAATTCAATATCGCAGCGTCACGGCATGCCATCAAATCAATAAAGAAGAAGAAGGGCTGGGTGGGTGGGCAAGGGGATGCCGATGCCGATGCCGATGCCGAGTGCCTTCCATGGGCGACGGCTCATATCCTCCTCCGTCAGCCCGATGACAGCCAGCATACCGACGTCGATATTATCCGTGGCGTCGCTTGTCGTCGTCGCTTTGGGTTCCTTCTCATTCCCAATTGGGGGTTTGGCTTGTCGAATTCTGCGGAATTTGACACCCCAACTCGCTCCCCGGGTGTTGGTGACGTCATCGGACACAAATTCGATTGGCAAACGCGTTTTAGCGAATTAACTTCACCTTTCACCTTTTATTATTAAAAGACATCAAAGAATTTTGAAGAAACTCATCAAAAAAGGAGTTCAGCTCTGGATTGTTGAAATGTTCAGCATTTCTCATATATATTTTCTAAGGCAATCTAAACCTTTAATAAATAAAGTAATTATTCTTAGAAAGAAAACCAATAATTTGAAACTTTTGAGGAATGAAGAATTAACCAGTTTTCATCGACCATCTACGCTTTCTATTATGCATACGTAATATCGCCCATCATCAGGCGGCGTTGAAGCTCCAAGGGTAACAAACGGCGCTTTCTTAATTCTCCAATCTTCCTCTTAATATTAATTATTTAAATATCAACTGAGAAAGTCTTTCAGTATCAGTGGTCATATAGACTCTATATCTATCTATATTTATTTAAATTAATTGATAGCCAATGTATTTTAAATATATACATTTTATTGATCAGGCAGGGAAGCGAACCAGTGGTCCTTGGATATATAGCAAAAGCTTTACCTCAGCTCCAAGTGAAAGGGACAACTTTTTCAAAATTTTTCAAATTAATTAAGAAAGGAATAATTAGGAAATAAAAATTAGAAATTCATCCCCTCTTTTCAATCATCAAATAAAATTTTAAAATTTTTATAGCCAATTAATTTTTTTTAATGTAATGCAAAATTTATTTTTAAAAAATGTTAATGCAACCTCCCTCCTCTAGAAAAAAAGAATAATCACATTGAAAATGTGTAGATTATTACCGTATATTTCACAGCAAAATTTATTTTATTGCTTCACACTCCCTTAAATACAGGAGCTAGAGAAGTTTATCTGCTCAACAATGATATAATATAATACTTCAAATAATGTCTTATCATTTATTTATCTCTCTAAATGGTGTTAAGAGTGATGAAGATTGTGACTTGGGGAGGAAATAATTTCCTTTTTTTTCTTTTAGAAGCAAATTTATGATTTTATAATCTAGACTTTGCGGAGAACGAACAAAGGGTGTCCCTAACCATCCTAAAAATACGACCATAAATAAGTGCTTCAACCCCTTATCCTAATATGGGTCCGAAGAAAAAAGAGGAGGGGTAAGTCGCAGGCTTATAAAAAAATCAACATCATAAAAAATTGATATCTCAAAATGAAGCTTTATTGTTTTAAATTATTGTTAATAATAGTTTGAGTCGTAAAAGGAATTCTTATTAAAATTTGAATTTAGAAAGTCCAGAAAAGATTCTAATTATAAAAATTTTTTAAATCAATTTCAGAAAATCTCTTTTATTATATTTTTCAAAAAAATATTATATTAATATTATGATAAGAACAAATAAAGGAGACATAATTCAAAAACATGGTCAGCTCTCCCT
Organism: Anisolabis maritima; assembly: GCA_010014785.2. Classification (NCBI taxonomy): domain Eukaryota; kingdom Metazoa; phylum Arthropoda; class Insecta; order Dermaptera; family Anisolabididae; genus Anisolabis; species Anisolabis maritima. Next base: position 14,560 of record JAAAKE020097245.1, read on the forward strand.
TTACTGAAAATTGATATGCGTGAAAAGGAAGTATTATAGATATTAGAAAAAAGAAGTATTATAGATATTAGAAAAATAGGAAATTTATAGATACAGATAGAAAAGAGCATGAAAGAGAAATATATAGGTTAGAAAAATAAAATGGAAAGATAAATAATTGGAAGATAACGTAAGCCATGTTTTGTTTGAAGAGGTGCAAGAGCTTGCTCCCAGGTGAAGATCAAGTAATGCAAATACCAAATTTCGCTTTAGGTCTTAGAAGCACAAATCCTACATTTTCTTCATTTGCATAAATTTATATTTGCTTGCTGGAAATTAGACAACGAAAACTCGCTAATGGGTTTCTTGATTAAAATTGCTTAAAAGCACTCATGTAAAATTGTTAACTTCTAGAGAGATTTAACAAATGCGCATGCGTGGATTGATAATTTGGGTTGCCCATCTTTCAGAATAAACTAATTTAAGCAATCCTTGGGAGAGTGGCTGGGATATCATGGAAAATCAGGTGAAGTGTGCGAATAGATGGGCATAATAACTTAACAGGGTTAGTGGTTTGCTTCCCGTCCTAAGCGACCAAATTTGTTTACATTATATTGGCTACCAAACAATTTAAACGGAGACTTACCGTGGCTTCGCTTCGGAGTAGGATATTAAGAGAAAAGGCTTTACCAGGACTTTTACTGGGCTAGTGGGGAGCTTTATCTGCTGGTGCATGCTATAATCCTTACAACATACATCTCCTAAATATATGTTATTAATCATTAATTAATTAATGCGGATGATACTACCATATTAACATCTAATAAAGATTAAAAAGAACGTTTAAAAATATAGTAATACCCTAAACTGTCAAGTGGGTCATTTTAATAACTCTAAAACAATAGTTCTGTCCTTTGGTGCAGAGATAGAGGTCACGCTTTATCTACCAAAGTTCACTGGTTCGCTTCCCGTCCTGGGCAACAAAATTAAATTATTATTGATTACCAATTATTATAAATAAATAAGAACGGACTCCAAATGGCCTTAGATGCAGAGAAAAAAGAAAGAATGAAAAAGACTTTCAAAAAAAAAATAAAACAAAATATAATCTATAAGATGTCACACCAAGCATGTGAGATCTCATCTCATCTAAAAATATTTAAAAAGCATGTAGAATGCGTCGACGATTTTAGTCTTCTTGGGATGACCATAGACTTGTGAACATGGGAGTTTAAATGCAGAAAATATGAGGTGCAAAAGATAAACTTGGCCTGCTACCAAATGAGGTATCTTAAATGTTTCCTTGACTTCCAGCAATGCAATATTTTATTTTGCTGAAAAGGAGTCAAGATTAGATAAGGAATAACACTGAGGGGATCTTCGATTTCAGAAGAAAGTGTCGTCACAGTCCAAAAAGATCCTACGTAGGGAAATTTTCAAAGAGTTAGGAATTCTTACAGCTCTCTACAAATTTAAAATAATAAATCCCAGGAAGGGATATCCATTCTTTGAACACAAGAAAGAAGGAGGATATTCCTGGAGATAAATATTAATTATGGGATCAAGAATATTTATTATTTTTTCTATATAAATAGATCACTAATGATTTAATTAAAATTAAAATAGACTTAAAAAACATTAGTATAAAATTATTTACTTTAAATGGATTAATTAAAAAAAAAATTGGTTGTATATATATATAGTTGTGATTGTTTTGTAATGTAATTTACATTTTAACACACAGAGATATGTTTTGGAAGTAAATAAATAAATAAATAAAATATCTTTCATATTCCAAGACAAAAATTGTCATTTCGCACTATATACTAAAAGAAAACAAAATGCAGTAATTGTAAATAAGTAGTAATACATTTATAATTAAATCAAAAGATTTTGACATTTTATGAAGTGAATGAGAAAAAAAAAATAAAAATCCATGTGTATTTATTTTTAAACAAGTTACTAAACGATTACACGTAAAAATAAGCGGCTAACAAGAAAGAAATCAACTTTCTCTAATAAAGCAATTTTGCTTAAGAGAAGTGGTATTTATTCACCACTTGGGCCACGAAGGGAATTAATACAAATGTCTGCGCCTATAGAGGAGTGGTTTTAGGGGACGAAGGAAGGAATGGGGGCAGTGGGTGGGTGGATTTATCGGGGGAGGTCGACCCGAGTGAGCTCTATAAGGACTAATATCGTTTAATTCTTATTTCTGGCTAACAGGCCTTTTTCATTCCCTTCGCCACTCAACCAACTACTTAACTCAGCATTTTTCTGGCTGCCATTGCGGAGGAAGGCGCCCATGGCTTTAAAGACTATATCAACTTCGCAAACGAAAAACCACCCTGTTCTTATTCTCCTATTCTTTTTTTTCCCTTCGCTGGCTTTTTTGCATATCCAAATTACCCACAGACACCTATAGGACTATTAATAACGTCCCAGCTTTGCGAGCTTTTTTTTCTCTGGGGCGTTTTTCCGCTCTGGCGCCGGGGCTCGATTATTGCATTAAAATACGCCCCAGCTGAGGGGTTGAGGGTCTTGGTTTTATTAAGACCAAACAGGCTGGAAAATATCACCCGGGTCTACGAAAAATGTATACATTTGTCTTGCGAGGTTGGTAACACTGTTTTTATAAAGGAGCCGAAAGAAATTGGAATAAGAAATTACCCAAAGGGACTTTTCATATTAAAATTTAAAAGAAACTAAATTAAATAAAAAAAAGTATGTACAGTATATTAGAATAAATTATTATGATGCTAAAATATTATTAACAAGGTACTTTTTTGTAGTTAGAAACAAAGTGAAATAAAATACTTTCCTAATCTTTTTGATGCATAATTAAAAAAGTTTATTTATAATTAATATTACTAGGTAACTCTATCCCCAACTCGACGACTAACGAGGACTCCGCCCTCTGTGTCTTTCAAAAATCATATCTATAAGGATAAATTATGAAATTATTTAATTTTGCATAAAAAATTAAAATAAAAAAATAAAATGAATTTATTCAGCCATTCCAATTTAATATACTTGATGATAATTTTCAACCGTGCTTTGCTGCCTTGAGGAGGATTTATAGTCCGTTCAGAAAGCCCGCGCAAAGAGCATTTCCTCATTTATTTATTGAATTTCTCACTTTCTTTATATTCCACCCATTTACACGTTAATCTTTGGCTACATTTTTCAGAGGACTTGACCTTTTCAAAATGATCAAGGGGAAATACCAGGTTATTATATATTTTTTTTTGAATATATATATTATTAAATTTTTCTATTCATTTTTATAATTAAACGTTTTTTAAAAGGGCCATTAGGTTAATTAAAGTCAAGGACCCCATATGACATTTTTCCAAAGAGTATAAATAGGCTACCCAATCATTTAGGCATCAAAATTTTAGGAAAGAGGATTTTATCTTCAGGTAGTTAATTTGTTTTTATTTTTTTTTTTTTGATATTTAATATATAATAAATTTTTATTATTATTCTATTTAAGCTATAAGACCCCTTTTATATAGTCTCATTTTATTTTACTTATATTTATTAATTTTCATTATTTACTAATATAAAATACATTTTGAGCTGCTTAAATGATGACAATGAGTGGCAGATTCGACATGTAAGAGAGACTAGGATATTAAAATGAAACTTATGAGAATTTGATGAAAAAAATAAAATATTTATAATTTGATCAGGATTATATGTTAGTCTTAATAGAAACGAATGTTCCCCCTACAGAAAAGGGAATTTATCAGATCGCACAATTCGATCGCGGATGGATTTGATTGATAGGCGGAATTGGCAGACTTTCAACAGCAAATGGCACAATGTCTACTCTGAAAAATAAATGAAGCAGCTACGTTCAATATTTGCGTCTCAATTTTTAAATTCCCCTGGGAAAAAAGAGGGGATCGATCAGACAAATTAGCAATAAAGAATAGAGGGTGGGGAGGGAAAGAGAATCATCTCCTCTTCTATCCATTGAGGGAGAGTCGCAACTTGGCATCATTTGCCCAGCGCACCATAAAGCTTAAATTAATAATGATCATAATCCTATGCAAATATAAACATTAAATAATAGTAGGCTATTAAAGAATCTATTTATCTAATTAAATATTTTATGAACGTATTATTTTTAAATTTTTTAAGATAAATATAAAAATTTCTTTGTTAGTCCCTATATGAATGTTAATTATTTATTATTGTCTGTCCTTTGGAGCAGAAAAGAGTTCTCGCTTCACGTTTAGAGTCAATGGTTTGCTTCCCGTCCTGAACGATAAAAATTTATTTAGATTATTTTTCCAAGTAATTCAAATAAATATGGACGGAAATGAACTCAAATGCCAAAAAAAAAATTATTTATGATAAAGAATCTTGAGAGATGTATGATTTTGATTATGCAAATTGTTTATGAACTGTTAAGCCCGTATAGTTTCAGGAACTATTTTATTTATGAATCGATCATTTACAATCTAATTGTAAATATACTGTATCTACTCTTACTTTTCCACACTAATATATATAATAGAAAGAGGAAAGTATTATGATCGTAAAAAATTTGATCGCCCAATTTTTTAAAATGTTTCGTTTCAGGTCAAAAGGATCCCGAAAATGCAAAAAAATCTTTATGGGTATTTGTTGTGTGTAGCTTTTATTTTGGCTTGTTCTTTGAAACCCCTAATCGGTAAACTTAAGAAATTTA
>JAAAKE020097256.1:3714-19238 GCA_010014785.2 Anisolabis maritima
TACCCACAACCAATCCATTACAATACCACCCTAAGTACTAACGAAGAGCCCCACTGACGGCCCGCCGCGGGGGGCGGGGGGGGGGGGCGGGTCGGCGAATATCCGTTGCTCTCAGCTGCTCAGTCACTTATTCATGAAATCAACTTTAATATTGGCTCATATTTCCGATTTTCAATTTCACAACGATATTAAATTCAAATTAAAATAGAACTCACATCTTATCATTTTTTTAAATCTATAATCTCAGGACCAGATCTTGCTTGCATTTTTATTTTTCCGGCCCGAAGGATTCCATATCGCAATTTTATCTTTAATTTTTAAAAATGTTCTATGATTTTCTCATCCTAGCCAAATTTTATTTAAATTATTATTGTATAGACTGTATAGATTGTATCAATAAAATCCCAAAGAAATTCAAATTACTAATTGTAACTTCTAAGGCCTACAATTATTCCAATAAATGGCTCATTGTAAAATTATTTTAACGCCTTTTAATTTATATTTTTTATGTATCTCTTGTATTATTGATAATTTTTTATTTTTTGAATTAACTATTTTACAATGAGCTATTTATTGTAATAATTGAAGGTTTTGAATAAGTTCGCAATGAATCGTTGCCTGAAAATTAATTTTTTTTTTAAGAAAAGGCTGTAACGAGAATATTTTTGAACTCTCCAGCTTTATAATTTATAATTTTTTATTGATTTTTAATCTCTTGGCTTAAATAATAATTCTTATCTAAATGATTTAAATAAATTATTGTCGGATTGAATGAATCGAATCCTCTTTTAAAGTCATCAATATTGAAAATGTCAATCTCATCTAATCTAATAGCCTCGAAGTGGGAGGATTTCAATTTTCGATCAGAACAAAAAGTCTAGACTTCTGTTGCAACAGTGGAAGATTCCCTTGCTCGGGGCCCCTATGTTGTTAAACTAATTTTTTTAAGTCTTATTCGGTATCTGAGTCCATTTAGACTTCGAAAAAAAATATATTTATATTATTTTGTTTAGCAATTAATATTAATATATTCTAATATATACTCAGGACTGGAAGCGAACCACTGACTTTTGGTACGTGAAGCAAGACCTCTACCTCTGGTAGAGGGAAAAGGGCTAAATTAATTTAATTTTATAACTTTCTATATATATATATAGCGATTTACATTTAAAGGATTATTTAATTAGATTTAGTGCCTTAATGAAAAAAGGATAATGACAATAATGATTTAATTTACCTTTTTATTATGGGTTATGGAAATATCAAGAATCTTGCTGGCTCGAGGGCCGCTTAGTTCGCCCACCGTTTAATCCGCCTCGGGGTTCTAAAGAATATTTACTAGAAAAAAAAAAAATATGTAAATGTCATCCTGTGCAAGATATACGCGAGAGAGTCAAAGGACAAATTAGGGAAATAAAAGAACAAATAAAATCAGGAATAAACAACCCTAAAATTCCTTCCATTAAAAAAAATTCTATTGAATTATAAATTTCGTAGAAATGAAAGGGAGGGGGGAAGTCAAGTTCCTTTACCCTTCTCTTTTTCTTTCTATTTGGACCTTTGCCTGAAAGGCAAGAAAATATATTCTTCTTTTTAAAAAATATTAAAATACACTTCCCGAAAGAATTTATTTTTAAAGTGAATTATAAATAGTAGTAATAGTAAGAGAGAGAGTGGGGGGAGGTTTGCAAGATGCAGCCAGGATTTTTTTCAGGGTCATGTGATGTTGAGGAGAATGACATTTTGGCGTAGAGGGGGGATGTATTCTTGGGTTAGACAGGAAAAAGTCTGGCATAAAAGGAAAAGAAGAAAATTTAGATAGGCCAAGTTCTGTCCCCCTCCCCTCCTCTTCCCAAACAAAAAAAAAAACAAAAAAAATTGACTACGATAGTTCTGAAGATGATTCTATTCAAATATCAAAACATCAGCTATACACCCAAATATAACTAAGTTTCTTATTCATTCTCAATATATATTGTCCGGAACTAAAATTTGGTAATTCTTTAATTTTAATTACAAATTCCTTAATGTTGGCAGAAATTGTTGCTGTGTTCAAAATTGACTCCAATGGAAGACAGTGGTAGCAAATAGATAGCTTAATTAAAGACTAATTTTGAGACATTTCGAACAAAGTTAATTTGCTCATCTTGAGTCAAAATTGTTTAGTCGTATAATGCCCAAAGGTGCTCAGAGTAATTTTTCATACATAAAATAATCTACATATGATATTGTTGGATTCTTAGTTGAAGTCTCATGTCGCTTGTAAATTATTAAAAATACTATTGATTAATTCTGGATCTCGGGCAAGGACAGATTCATTTGAGGAGAGAATTAAATTCTCTACAATTCTTATTCTATTAATTTTTCTTGTCAAGTTGAGCGTAATAAGTTATTTAAATTACAAAATCCCTAAAACAAAAAAAAAAATTTCCTAAAAAAATTGCAATATTTCATTCGTGATTTTAATAATTTCCCTTAACCAAATTATAACAAGGTACTTAATTGATATATAATTTAATTATCTTCAATTTATCCAATAAAATCCATTTTGATAGGTGGTATAGTTTCGGAGTTATTTATGAAAAACTAAAAAATTCGCGACTTTTTTGTGGATGGGAGGGTAAACTCAGAATTTTCATGTTAAAATGTCATTTAAAGAAAGTAAAATAATTTCCAGCATTCTTCTAATTCTTTCCAACCAAAAAGCTAATTTTTGTGCTTGGAATGTAATAAAATAATTTACTTTAGCCCAGTCTTGAGGGAGGTGGGTAATTACTCCCTTAACCCCCTCTTGTATCAGTCCATGCTCTCATGAGAGGGGGGTTATATGGAACCTGGTCTTACTTATCCGCCCTGTCATTATTTAATAAAATATTCTTGATGATTGGAGGTAAGGGATTATTTTCAACGGCCTGAAGTAGTGAAACGTTGACAAGGGTAAACAATCATTTGGGGTTAACAAACAGTTCTTTTGTTTATTTCCCAATCCTACTTAAATAAAACTAATGTTTCAAGAGGAGGTCCAGAGGACGGATGGTACGTAAGTCGTTGGGGCTTTTGGTCTGATTTTCCCACTAGAGTTTATTTTAAATCAAAACAAAAAAAAAACTGGATAAAAAAGGCTTTATCAAACATCCGGGCGATTCACTTACATACATACACACACACACACACACAAAGACACACATATATATAGATCTACTAGACAAATGTGAGTGAGTCATGCCGGTGCGACACGTGATCTTTTTTTTTCTTTCAGTTCATTTCAGTTCTGATCAAATAGACTAAAAGCAGCAGTGAGTGAGTGAATAAGTGCATTTTTCTTTTAATGCTATGAGTGAATAAAAAAGTAATAAGTGTTAAGACTTCTCTGTCATCTACTAGACTAGTATGTATTTGATATTATTTCTTTTTTTGTTAATAGATCTGAAAAACAAAAGAGAGAAGCTGTTGCTTTTGTTATTCTCTCTCTCTCTCTCTCTTTCTTGGCTTTAATTTATGTCATTTGCTCTTGTTTAATTAACAAACAAGCATCAAATGCCAAGAAAGAAAATGCGCTTTAGCACTGTCATAACCTACTAGTTAGGAATGGATAACAAGCCAAGGCTCGGTTAATTCGTGGTCTACTTCCAAAAATGAACCTCTGTTCAAATTTATATTATAATTTATATTAAATTCCACAAATAGTTGAAAATTTAACATTTAAAAATTAAAGTTTTTTACTCTAGACATTTTGAAAAAAAAAAGTGTCTATTAATTAAACAAGCATAAATCTTTTTGTCCTGGTCCTTCTTGGTATCTGAGATGGGGGGGGGGGGGGGGTTAAATTCATTTTGAAATGAACCGAAAGGCATATTAAGGATCTATTCGGTAGATTTAGTGGGTTAATGTTTGAAATTTGAAGGTATCTGCACCCGAAATATTATTTTCCCATTATTGTGTCATAGACCATCAATCAGCTTATGAGGCTTCCGTGTCCGATATCTCCCAGGGGAAGGCTTTCCCCGCCCTTCTGAAAATTTGTTTGCTTAATCGGGATATAGCTAGGGTAGTTTATAATAAAAAGTAAAAGACGGTATGGCTAGGAACGTTCTCTCCCTATAACTTATGCATCTCTGTATCTGAACGAGGAACGAAACATTTCGAACTATCGTTATCTAAGAATATTTCCTTGTCATATTTTTGTCACCTTTTCGATGATGGGTCGTTTTCGGAATTTACTGTGATTACCAAAAGTTGCCCTCTCTAACGACATATTCTCTCATTTTTTACTCGTGAGAGATTCTTTTTATATCGTAGCTTGTGAAGGTTATTAGCATTTAAAAATTTTTAAATTTCCTCAGATCATCCTACGTATTTTTTGCACTCTGGCTTCTATTCTCTAAAATTAAAAATTATTTTAAACAAGATAATAAATTCAAAGTGCACTGTCGAAAGAATTTTTTTTCTTAAATTATTCTCGCATTTGTCACAACACTTATAATGTAGAAGCTATATAAAAAATTTTTTTGTTTCCCAAAGAGATTTAATCAAGTGTGAAGTGTTTTCCGGATTGTGCGCAGCGCACCTCGGAGAGTAAGAGAGCGCTCTATAGACAGATAGACGGACGGATATGTTTGTTTTTTTGGCTCAGTCCCCAAACGAATCTTCTCTCGTTTACACATTGACTGTTTTTTCTTCCTCGTTAGCCATGTCTAGAGAGAGTGTCCACTTGTTGCTGCATATGGCATGGTTGAAGAGGGTAGTTGGGTTTTGATGAAATTATCTTAAGAGAGGATCATGGAGAGATTGACCAGGAGACAACCCTCTGCTACCAACATGCTTACCTTCTTTAGAAGACATTGGCAACCCGAGCCTTCATCGCCATGTATCAAGTAGGTTCGGTTCTTCTTTAACCTATTTTATTCTCTTAATGGATTGATGAGATTAAGGGCTCTGGAGCAATCGGTAGAGTATTGCAGTTTTCCACAGAAGATCAGTGTTCATATCCCGGGCAGGAGAGATTTTTACTTTAAAAAAAAATAGTTAATGTAAACAAATCTTCATGTGTACGGTGAACATTGGATCGCATCACATTAAAACTCTCAGGCAACTCTTCGAGGAGGAGAGTTGCTGTGACACTCCGCCCTTTGGAAGGGACGTAAAGAAAGATTCTACCTCAATGAAGCACTCTTCGCAAGGAGTAGGCTACTTGCCGGTGCTGGAAGAGATTTCGTCCTCAATCTAGGTTATCCTCTCTAGCATAGATTAGGTTTGTTGAAAGGATTAGTTATAGGAGTAGTTAGCTAGCTATAAATGTATATTTGTTTCTACCTTGCTAACTAGGAAGCATTAGAGATAGGAATTCAAGTAATTTCACGGATGCCGATAGATGGCTACGGCCAGAGGTCGACTGGCTTGAGGTGGGTGTCTCCATGCACGAAAGCACCTCGAATAAATAAACGGGGATCCCGGTAGATGGACCTATACGGTCCAAATGAAATGAAAATGAGTTGATTGATAAATTGTTTAAATTCATTTTGGTTAATTTATCCAACTCTCAAAAGAACCAAATTTTAGACTTCTACACATTATTTAATTCTTTAGTTTCAAAAACAAGAAAAAACAACTACACAATTGTTCTTTGCCTCAATCAATTATATATTTAATCAATGTCAAAATATAATAATATTTGATTATTGACAATAAGGAAGACATATTTTCAACTTTGCCGACCAACCGAATAATTGTAAAAATGCTATCAAACTGTTTTGAGGTCCTGTGAGTCCATTTTTTGCAATGATATTTGAATGCATAAAATAGACTTATATAATTTTAATCAAATAGGAACTCTAAACATGGTCTCAACCCAGGATCGAAACGTTAGCTAGAGGATTGTTAATAAAATGAAATTACAGTGGCGTACAGGAAGGCAACCGAACCACTAACCTTTGGAACCTGAGGCGACACCTCTACCTCAGCACTAAGGGACAGAGCTCTTCTTTTATTCATCCGCTCAGCCATATACCCCGCAGTTAAATCAGATAATGAATGTGAGATTTAAATATATTAATTAAATTAAATATCTTTTTTACTTAGTAAGGATTTCTCTTAAATGTTCAGCAAAGATGACTGCTCGGCTTAGTCCGATCGATTTGTTAATTTGGATATAGAAAAATTTCCTCAAATTCCAAAAATTATTAACCAAGAACGAATTGAATTTTTTCTTTTTTTCATTTAATAGGTTAAAAGTGAAATTTCTTTCCTTTTAATAATGGAATGAATAGAAAAAGTAATTTCACAATTTCAATCAATCTGTTTAATAAAATATCATACGTATGTAATTTTACGTAATTTTCTATAGTATAAGCTGACCGAAAGGATACAAATGTTTGCATATTGAATTCAGCTGTTTCTATTTAAATCCTCTCTACTCCTCAATGACCCAATAAACAAATTATTAAGAATTTAATCATCAAGAGATGTGCCTCAACCAAAGCAGTAATTTTCTACATCAAAAATTTGGGGGCAAAGTCATACACTTTGGAATCGATTAGTGGGTGATTCATTAAATAATAAGTTTACAGGTGATATGATGGCGATGAGACATCATCATCAATTAGACATTTCCTTTTATAAGGAAAAAATAAAATTTTAACATCGCGGAGTTCCTGGGCCTTAGGGCCTGGTAACTCAGGGAGATGATCATAGTGATGTCCATTTTTTTAAAATAATATAATTCTAATGAAATTTGTATTTTATTAATATTCTAATTATTTTTCTATTTTTACCTCTTAGTTAAGAATTTAATGAATTATGAAGAAAGGGAGGTGAATTGGTAAATTTGATAAATTTATAAATATATAAAATTACCAAGAAATGGATTAATAAATTTCATAAATTAAATATAAAGTTATGAAGAAATGTATTAAAAAAAAGAAAATGTATTAATAAATTGATATCTCCCCCTCCTTCTCCTTGCCCGGGAGCCTTCTCGTATTTTATCATTACTATGGCTCGAGAGGTGAGGATTGCAACTTCTACCTCTCAAGGGAGGATCATTATCAATTATTACGGCTTGAGAAGTGGCGATTGCGACTTCTACCTTCGAGTGGAGGATCATCAGTAGAGGACCATTCAGTAGTCGCCGGCGCGATTACTATTGTCTCCTGCTGACATTTTTTGATTCAGCGAGAGTTGCTTTCGTGACTACTTTCAAGAAATGGTTATCAAGCAAGAGTTGCAGTTACCCGTCTTTCATAATCTACACCCTTTTTCATCATCAACCAGTCAATTAGCAGGTCGCTGGATTGACTGAGACCAACTGCTGAAGGGAACGGAGGAAGAACCTGCGCTCAACCGCACTCCTCGCCATTCTATCAATTTATATATATTTTTATCTAATATTTTTTTATTTATTTGTTTTCTAAATTATTGCACTTACATTCAATTTGTTATTATTTCATTTTTTTTATTTATTAAATTTGCTTATTATTTATTTCCTTTTTTTTTTATTTATCATTATTCAGCAAGCATATCACTCTCCCTGAGTCTGCACTCCCCGGTGTCAGGTTTGGGTGCGATATTCACCCAACTATCCACCCTTGCCGAAACCTGTGCGACATTATATAAAATATTTTTTTTTTAAAATCATATACAATTATTTTTAGAACGTTTGAATTGGTAGTTTTGTAAATCCAGAAAGAGAATAAACAATTTAGTTTTTTAAGATATTAGAAGTTTGAAGTTCAAAAATTAAAATAATCCTTCAACATGAACTCTCTAGAAAATTATTGCTTCTCTGTGGCCGAGAGCTTAAAGATATTGACCCTATTGATAATCTTCAAAGCTAAGGGGTTCGGATCCCAGGCAATCCGATGAAAATTTATTTAAATCAATTGGATACCAATTGATGTAAATAAATATGCCTGGATAATCTGTATCATAATATATTCATATATATCGTCTATATGGCATCAGAAGTCAAAAAGAAAATAGAAAATTATTTATTTTCTCAATATTTCTTTCTCTTCATTCTCATTGCCAAGGACTTAATTGATAATAATGATTTTTTTTTAATTGCTAATATTTAAATATTGTTCTCCAGAATTTCACTCTTTACTCACTCTTTACTCTTAGTGAAAGTAAAAATTATAAAGATATGACATAATCTAGTAGACTAGATACTCATTTAAATATAAATACAAATAGCTCTTTTCTAAGTGATGTAATTGATCTTTCTTTGCTATTCTAATAATTATGTCACCTGTGCCATTCATAGTCGTCTTTTCTATGGGATACTTAAAATCCAAATTTGAGATCGCCATACTATTTTGAGATAGAAAATGATTGATATATCTTAAAGATAATTCTATTTATTATATGTACAGGCAATTTAATCAAAATCGTTAGAGTAATTTAAGAGAAAATTGAAAAAACTAAAAATATTACAACAGTAAAGTGAGACCCTAAACAATTTGAAGGGGGGGGATAAATATTAATAAATTTCAAAGATCATGTAATAAATAATTGATTTATGAATTTTAATCAAAATCGTTCTAGCGAATTTCGAGAAAATCTAAAAAAAATGCATCAGTACTCATACTCTTTGGCTGGTTTTATTGAAAGGCTTCGAGGTACATACGACGAGTATATCTAGCTTAAATAAAAAATTTCAGGCTCGAGCCTCTTTTCGTTTTTGAGAAATCTTGTTCACAGACAGACAGACCATTTCTTAGACTAAGGGGACCTCAAAACGTGTATTTCTGTTGAAATCTCGACATCGATTTTTTTGGCAATCGCACTACTTTCTACACTATATATTAAATATATAGGTAAGGGAAAGTAAAAAGGATATTATTAGTGGAACCATCTTTGGATTTGAGGTATAAACTACTTGTCTAAGGAATTAGTATAAGACTCACCTGACGCACACACACAATCGCACTGTGGTCCATGGGCGAGTTCACTTATATATTGAAACTAAAGTGGCAAAATGTTCCCACTTTTCTTTCCTCCAGGCCTAATTCATTATAGATTTCATCCATTTATATTTAAATTTTTGTTGTATTTTTGGCACTAAAAATATAGAATATAAAGGAAGGGGCTCTAGTTTCAATTCTATTCGACATACCTGGTACATTTAAATTTTAACCTAGATTTACAAAAGAAGAAATGAAAGGAAGCCAATGTCATGGCTTCTATTAAACTAACATGCGAGAGGGAGACCTAAATAAAATTTTAGTTCAGCAAATGACGTGACATAATTCTTAGAGCCAACGAATTAGCAACCGTAAATACTAATAGCAAGAAATTTTTAATTTTCTCTACGTTTACAAATTTTAATGTTCATGTACAACTTCATTTCTGTGTGCAAGTCACAGCCGAACTGCTTGACGGATTTGAACAAAAACAATGACTTAGGCATCATCAACTTTTGACAAAAATCAATCCAACTGAAGTGGTACTTCATTTACAGTTCAAACCTGAAAAGTTAACTATTAACTTTACTGCAACGAATATTCTATTTAAATTAATATATCTTTAAAAAAAAATTACATTATTCTTTATGAGGGCTTGATATAAAAGTCTCGTGCTATTCTTTTTTTCATCTTGAATACGTGAATGTTTTTGGTTTTTTACTTTTTTCTTTAATTTAATTCAATTGATAAATCCTAAAAAATGGATCAAATAACCAAATAACTGAAATAAAATAGCATACCTGTGCTCTCTAACAAGTGGTAGATACTTTGCTTTTACTCCAAAATGATTGAATTTATTACTTGGATTTCGATTTTATGAAAGTCGAAATATTATAAAAATTTAATCCAGAATCTGAGTGTCCATGTTTAGCTAACCATTTATTTCTTAGCCTTTTTTAGAGGATGCTCTTGCGAGAGAGTTCTCTTCTTGTACATTCATTCTGCAACGCTTCATTCATTTCACAGGTTCAGAGGTTGTCTATAAATCTCTTACCTAGACCTATTATAAGATTAAATTTTTTATAGTTCTCAGAGATAAAATAGAGGAAAGAGAGTTCAAATGACAAAATGACAACAAGTTCTTTTGTTACATTATAAACTACACGGTACAGTAGCTTTTATGAGTTTAAGATTACAAAATTTGTTTGGGTTCTATCCTCTATAAAAAATTTGTCCCATGAAAAAAGAAGTGATTCAAATTGTTAATATGAATCTATATTTTATTGAGAAATATTGTAATTTGGAGTACTCTAAGCAAAGTAACTAAAAAGAATCAAACATCAAAGCAACGATTGATTGATCCAATGAATCAAAGCAAACTAATTAGAGTGATGTAGATGCAGGTCTAGTGCATTATTTATTACTCATTGCAACTTCTTCCTATTGAAAATTGAATTTTATTAGTCTCTTGATATTGTGCCAGAATTTTGCTATTAATACAACGAACACAATCAAATCTAGGCATAAACATCATTAGCTTAGACAAATCCCATTTTGTTTTTCTTATTATTGATCTTTTTCTTTTTGTTCGTGATTGAAATATAAACCAGCTATGAAATAATAAATTCATATTTAGCTTATAATTAAGAGTGAATATTACGCCCTGTCCCTTGGTGCAGAGCTAGAGGTTCGCTTCCCGTCCTGAGTGACAAAAATTAATTTAAATTACATTGGCTACCAATTAATTTAATTAAATAAGGACGGAGTCTAAATGGCCTCAGATGCCGAAAAGGACTTAAAAAAAAAAAAAAAGAGCGAATGTTTTTATTTTCTCTTAACTATATATGTAATATATAGCAAGAAAGTATTGTAATCACATAAAAAATTGATGTAGAGATTTCAACAGTAATATATTTTTGAGGTCCTCTGAGTCTAAAAAAAATGGGTCTCGCAAAAGGGTCTGTCAGTTTGTCTGTCTGTGAACAATATTCCTCAAAAACGAAAAAATGTACGAAGCTGAAATTTTACATTTAAGTTAGATACTCTCGTCACATGCACCTCAAAGCTTTTCAATAAAATCGGCCAAAGAGTAGTAATATTTTACTGATTTACTTTTTTAGTTTTTTCGATTTTTTCAAAATTCGCTTTAACGATTTTGATTAAAATTCATAAAACAATTATTTCTTAAATGCTCTTTAAAATGTATTAACCCTTATCCTCCAAAATTGTTTCGGGCCTACTTTACTCTTGTATGTTTTTAGGTTTTTTGTAATTTTCCCTTAAACTTAATAATAATCCTTAAGATTTGCCACCTCCAAATTGTGAGTTAATTTAAGAATTCCATAGCAAAGATAGAACTTGTTTCCATGGTAACGAAATATAAATATTTTAAATTCCTATGTCTAATAAGGGCTAGAGCTGTCGGATGCATGTGGTCTTTGTTGGCGGAAACAACTAATATAACAAGAAAAATTAAATGACACAAACCTCTTGTTCTTAATGCCTTTTTCTTTTTTTCTTTTTTTGCTTCCATAAATGATAAAATATTATGTTGAATTTATTGAAATAATTTTTGGTCAAATTTTGGACTGGTGACTTCATAGTAAGATCATATTGAGAGTATGCATGGATGGACTTTTGATACTTCGTGAGCTGAAATCATTGAAAGACAGATTTTAATCATTTAAAATAAATGTGGGTTGATGCGGGTGCTTATGACGCATGACGCACGCATATGTTGTTATTAGGCGTGCGCTCTCTACGCGTGGAGAGAAATTCGAGGCAGAGGCGGCTGCTCTTGGTGCAAAACTTGCAAGATCTGATTCGGAGGCAGCGATCTTAAGAGAACAGATGGAAGAAGTCAAAAGGGAATCACAAGTACAAGAATCAGGAAACGAACGTAAGTTCATTCATTAAATGACAAATTTTTAAAACCCTATATAACGTGTGTATTTATTTTCCAGAAACAAAAACAAAATTTAATTATAATAATTAATTTTAGGTCTTTTTCGACATTTGAGGCCATTTAGACCTCGTCCTTATTTATTTATATTAATTGGTAGCCAATATAATATAAATAAATTTTTGTCTCACAGGACGAGATGCTAGCCACTGACCTTGGTACGTGAGGCGAGACCGAGACCTCTACACCAAGGAACAGAGCAACAAGAATTATAATTGGAACTTTATTTTATATTATTAAATCAATTATTAGACTACGATTAAAAGAAACAATTTATTTATATTTCTTAAATTAGACTTTCAAAAGGGACTAAGCAAGCAAATGTCTTCTTCACTATCTAGTAATGGAATATGATAACAGATTACCACTCTAAGCTAATTATTCTTGGTCAAATCCCCAAATAGGTATTTGGGGCGGATAAAAAATAGCGCACCACATTTGGGTCTATAATTTTAACTTTCATCTTTGGTACTCGACATTTTGATTTTTTAACGTCCATTTATGACTCTGAAACTCATATATTTCATTTTAATATCCAGATTGAATAAAAATTCTAATTAGAATTAAATGGTTCCGATATACGAAAGTTCAATTTAAGGAAAATCGGTCTTAAATACATATTTTTTAGATTGAGTATATATTATATTGAAATTTCAATTTGAAAAAAAATTCAAAGTTGAATACAATTATAATTGGAATTTTTGTTTTAATTCTTTTTGAGCCATTTTTATTTAAATTAATTGGTAACCAATATAATTGATCGTTTAGGACAGGACCCTTGGTACGTGAAGCGAGAGCTCTAACTATACTCCACGGGACAGGAGCCTAAAGTTTTTTTAGTCTTTTCGGCATCTAGGGCCATATAGATATTAAATGATACACATTATATATAAAAATTATTTTTGAAAAAAAAAATGAATTTGTTTGTGATTTGTTATTAATCTTGATAAAAAAAATCCCTGAAATTACAAAACAAATAAACATGTTTTTTTTAAATAACTATAATTAAATAAATGTTATTATTTTTTAATAATAATTTAAGCCTTTAGATAACTGAAAGCATTCAGTTTAAATGAAATTGCATTGACAATTTTTTTTTTATTTTATACTCTTTTTCGACTGCAAAGGCCATTTAGAGTTTTTTAATTCACATATGTATGTATGTATGTTTGAAATTATTAAATATCGATGACTACCACCTGGCGTTCTTCCCCTTGTTCCTCGAAGTCACCTATCTAAGGAATGACTGAGCTTAACCTTGCTTAATAACAACAATTTTACTGGCTGTTACTCTTCTTTCTCCGGTTGCGTAGGAGATAAAAATTTTAATTCTTCCCTGATGAATTGAAATATCCAGGAATTTCTTTGGGGGGGGGGGGCTTCAAAAATTTATTAAGAATCAAGTTGGGATTCCTTAAGAATAAAAAAATGTCTCCTTATTTTCGAATATTTTTTTCCTCCCATTAAAAATAATTTTTTTTTTTATTTCAAGGTCTCCAAGCAGAACTTGACTCTGCGTATCGAGAATCAGCACTTGTAAAGCAACATTTAAGAAAAATTGAAGATGAATTAACAGAACTAAAACAAATCAATTCGGAATTAAATGAAAAATTAAATAATGTTCATCAAAAAGGTAAAAAATAAAAAGAAGGAAAATAGAATTAAAAAATAAAATCATTTATTTGTTTGTTTTATAGAAAAAGAGGCAGAGACTGATCCAAAAATCACCGAATTAGAGGTATTTTCTTGGTGCGATAAAATAATAAAAAATATGTAATAATGATGATTATTATTTGTTTCAAAGGCTAAAATAGAATCTCTTGAAAAGCAGTTATCAGAAGTCAAAGCTGAGAGAGATCGACTGACTAGTCAATGTCTTCAAAACGAAAAAGATAGACAAGAAGAATTGAAAATTATCCAAGAGGTGAGTGGTTGATGAAGATAGGGAGATTCGATCGAAATGTCGACTAAAAGAGCCAATCAGAACAGACAGAACCATGAAATTTATTTCATTAATATTTCAAATGCAGACCGATTGACAGCTTATATAAATAGTATGTTGACGATATCTCCTATCCGGGAGCACATACGTCAAGAGATGATGGCCTGCTTATTGCTAAAAATAACTAAACCATCGTTTATTTATTTTTTGGCAAAAAAATGCATTCATTTTGAAATTAAAAATAGATAATATCGTTGATTAATTTAAGATTCATCTATCTATAAATATTTAGAAAAAAAATAAATTCGCTTTCGCACTAAGAATAAAATTAACCAATGAGAGAGAATTTCTTAATATAATACATTATTACTTTGCCGCACTATTTATTATTAGTAAGGGGAAAATATTAGGATTCATGAAAAATTTGAGCCCCCCAATTTTTAAAAAATATCTTTACGTTTCAAGTCCCCAAAAATGCAAAAAACAATGTTAATTTGTGTAGATTTTATTTTGGTTTATAACTCTGGAACCACTCATCGAAAAAAATTAAACTTAACAACTTTAAAACCCTCGGAGTACCTAAGAAGGAGAAGTGATGGCCGCACATCACTCAACTTTCTCTTATCTAAGGTAAGGAAAATTGTGTTATGTGCTGTCATACCAGATTTTTGTGTCGGACTCCTTTGATAACCGGACAATTTTAATTTACCTTTCATTTTTAGAGATTTACCGTTTGTGTATATTAATCAATTATCAATATTATGAAAAAAAAATAAATTAACTTTTTTTTTGTTTTTAAGTCTTTTTCGGTATGTGAGGCCATTTAGACTCCGTCCTTATTTTTTTAAATTAATTGATTATATATAGTCAATATAATTTAAATAAATTTTTATCGCTCAGGACGGGAGGCGAACCACTAAACTTTGGTATATGAAGCCAGACCTTTAGCTCTGCACCAAGGGACAGGGCTTAAATTAACTTAATTAATTTTATTATCATAGGAATTAAAAATATTTATACTTTGTTACCATAGCAACGGCTCTTCCTATTTTTTTTCTATGGGATACTTAAATTTCAAAATTGGGATCTCATACTATTTTAGAATGGGAAATGATTTATATATCTTAAAGATTATCTAATTTATTATACCTATATACAGGCAATTTAATTAATTATGTTAGAGAAGTTGAAGAGAAAATGGGAAAAAAAACTAAAGAGTTCATCAGTATTTTTTTTTTTTTTTTTTTTATTTCTTCCTTTGACTAACTGTCATAGGACAGTCTAAGAGTTTACTTAGTGCGCACCGGATGTATAAGCGATTGGCTCTCAGACCAGCGCTATTTTGCTTTTATTTTTATCTTAATTGCTGTTTTTGTTTCCTATTTTGATTCATCACATATCTCCTTTTTATATTTGGTGTTTATTAAGTGAATTATGCCTGGAGGGGAGGAGGATCCCGGAGGATCCTCCATTTCAAACAAATGTACAGTTACCTTAAAAAATATCCAAGCTCAATAGGGTAAGGAGAGAAACAATGGCTCGCCTTCTCAAATACATAACTCTGAATATGGGTATGGAATCTCTATCTGAGATATCAGAAGTTTCTATTAATAAAAATAATATGAAAGAAGGGAGCAATGAGCGCACCTTAAATAAAATAAAAATCAAATTAAATAAATATTCCACTAGGGATCCCGGTCCTTATTTTGTTTTTGTTCAG